>APFE031350076.1:57204-74318 GCA_000404065.3 Pinus taeda
CATTACTTGTATAAGATGGGGCGGCATCAAAGACTTAAGGGACGTCAGGAATATTGTGTATTTTTACTTTCTGTTTTATACGCTGCACTATTGGTTATACTCAGACTATCGAGTCTCTTTGAGACTTAGTTTTGCTGTATTATCATTAATGCTTTAATATAATACATTCGGTGTTAATTTCCTCCTGCATCTGAAGTAAGCTACAGCGGTGCCATTGAGAGCTAAGGGCCCGGCTCCAACGGACACTGGCTGGTTGTATCATTATAGTTTGGCTTTGTATGGTTTGTTTACTGTTCTCTATAATTTGTTATACGTATATGCTGTTTTATACTTGGTTATCAGTAGTTTTCCTTTTTCAAATCTTTGTAACGAGTTTGCAGCATATTTCTAGAATTGATCACATAACAAGTTGTTCACTTTCGTTACAGACTTTATAGGTGGAATGTTTCAGCTGCATATGGTCGATGTAATGAACTATTGGTAATCATTTCAGATTATGTTTATATATGATTGACGTTTCCTGTTTATAGTGATTTGTTGTTCCATTTGGTTAATTGTCTACTTGTATAAAAGATTGCCTTTATTTGTATGAGAGTTGGTGCCAAGAATTAAGAGGGTTGAACTCGCGAGATTTAGTTTCTTTACTGCTGTTCCTTTTATTGCTGTTCCATTTAAGAGTTGTCGTTTCATTTCTGAATTGCTGTTCCATTCTGCTTTCTTGCTGTTCCTTTTTGCTTGCATTCCTTGATATTGTGTGGGAGGAGGATCAAGGCTGTCGTGAGACACAGCAGACGCTATTATGCTCCCAGATCCGTGATCCATACTCTAGTTTCTTTTCCTTTATCAGATTCTAAAGGGATGGGTTACTGCTTCCGTACCCTTGACTGACAAAGTTGCCAGGTGTGAATTCTTTATGCAAAAGTAATTTAGCATAGCTTAGCATCCATTTACTCTTGTATTTCTTAGATCTATACTACGAAGCATTACTCTGACAAATCGCCTCAAATTGAGATACCCTTCGCAATAACAAAAACGTTCCCGGATTGACTTGTAATGTGAGATAACTAGAGGTAAAAAAGGCCCTTGTTACAGCTCTACAACATCCTCCCCCAAATGGGTTCGGATCACTCGCCTATAGCACTAATAGTGCACATATCCTTTGGCCCCAAAAATCGGCCTTTCCATTTTGAGACATTCTGGCTTGAGAACTCAAGCTTCATTTAAAATATGAAGGAATGGTGGAAAGGCCTACCACCCCAATCAGGTATTAGAATGTATCAATTCTAGTAAAAAATAAATTTAATCAAAAATAAAATCAAATTCTGGAAAAGAGGACTTTGGCAACATATTAAAAGACAAAATAGAACTAGAATAGAGAATAGAAAATCTCCAACAAAGAATCATCAGAAATGGCATCATTGACAAAACGAAGCAGGAAGAAATAAGCCTCCACAATAGGTGGGAAGAAAGAGTCTTATAGGAGGAGAAATTTTGGAAACAAAAGTCTCGAATCATATAACTTAAGTGTGGTGGAAACAATTCTTCATTCTTTCATCACTCCATGATTCAGCACAAGAGGCACAATAGAATCCTTTGCCTCAAATGTAAAGAAGGAATAATTATCCATACCCATTAGGACACATCAAATAAACCAAATGAATAATTCAACAATCTTCTAGAGAAGCCCAGGGTTTAAAAAACCCAAGAAATCAGGGAAATCACTCACAACATCCCCACCATCCTCAACCAGAAACATAACAAAATGCTTTTAGGGGAAGTAACAATGCAAGAAGTGGAGGAGTTTGTAATGTTTATCCCCAATGGGAAAGTCCCTGGACCTGATGGATTCACTATTTATTTTTATAAAGCCTATTGGTGTTTCTTAAAAGAGGAAGTTCATGCTCTGGATGAAGACTTTAGAATCAACAAAACTATTCTAAAATCTCTTCATGTCACCTTCCTCACTCTCATTCCTAAAGAAGAAGGTGTCTATTCTCTGGATCGGTTCCATCCAATTTCCCTTTGAAATGTAATCTAAAAAATCATCTCTAATGTCCTAACCAACATAATCAAGTTTGTCCCTCCCCTCCCTATATCCTCAAACAAATCAGGCTATGTGGAGGGTAGACAGCTAATGGATAACATTATTCTATCTCATTAATTTATTCACTCCCTCAAAGTTAAAAAGAAACATGGAATGATGATGCAACTCGACATGTCGAAGCCCTTGGATAAAATAAGATGGGATTACATGGATGAAGTCCTAAAGGCCTTTGATTATAATCAGGATTTCATAAATTGGATCATGTCCATGCTTTTTGGAGCCTTATTTTCCATTATTATCAATGAATTCCCCTCCAAGCCTTTCTTCCCCTCTAGAGGCATAAGACAGGGAGACCCCCTGTCTCCCTTCCTCTTCGTCATTATGACCGAAGGCCTAAGAAAATCCCTAAGGGAAGCCAACCTTAACAACTCTAGTCTCTCTCGCTGGCCTCAAACTTCATAATAATCCCCCCTCCTCAACCCATAAGAAATAATTAGATGATACCTTGTTAATGGACATTCCCATAGTCAAGGAAGCTCTTACTTTCAAAGAAATTCTCAAATGTTTTTCAGATGCCTCTAGTACTTCTATCAACCTAGAAAATCTAAATTCTTCTTCTTCAACACTCCCATTGCCATTCAATGAAATATCACTAGATCGCTAGGATTTCAAATATGTTCTCTCCCCTTCAGATATCTGTGTGTCCCTATAACCGACAAATATTTCAAAAAATCTAACTAGGAGGATCTTCTCAACAAACTTCGCAAAATACTTGCCAACTGGACATTCCGCTCCCTTAATTTAGTGGGTAAATGTTAGCAATAAAATGACTAATTACTGTGAACTGTAAATAAGGCACCAAATAGAATTCTAAATGTAATATTTATATGTATATATATTCGATAAAAAATAAATGATGTTTACAAAGGCTGAGGCAGTGCTCCTTAAATAGGAGTTGACTGGCCACGACTAAACAGAGAGACATGTCCTTTAGGACCAATGTCTCTTCATTTTAACTAATTATTTGTTAATTAACTGATTGTAATAATTAATTAATTAATTAAATAATACTTTAATATTTTATTTAATTTGTTATGACCTTTTTTAGTTCATAACATTGCCTTCCCCTTAAGATGCTTTGTCCTCAAAGCATAGGCAGGCCTGGGTGTTGATGCATGAAACGTTTTGATTCCCAAGATGAAATCTTCGTCTGGTAACCTCTTCCACTTGATGAGGTATTCTTTAATTGTCTTAGATCGTATAACTTTCTCTCGGGTAGCAAGTATACCCTCAAGTTCAAGGATTATTCTTCCTTCTTCTTCAGTCTCTGGTATTTTTGTCTGTGCTGTTTCATTTTGTCCTAATACTTTTTTGAGACTGGATACATGAAAGGTATTATGGATTCGGCAATTGTCTGGTAACTTTAACCCATAAGCTACACTACTTATTTTTTTAATTATTTGGTATGGTCCATAATACCTAGGAGACAATTTATTCTTCCCTTGTTGTTTTAGTGATAGTTGCTTATAAGGTTGGAGTCTAATAAAGACCCAATCGCCCTCCTCAAACTCTCTTTCAGAACGGTGTTGGTATATTGACTGATATTGTTGATCATGGAGTCATAATCCTTATCCTTGGCATATTTGGCTCGTATTTCATCCAACCATTCCGGAACAACTATCATGATAGCACATGTAGTGTGATCATCATCCTTACGTGAGAGTGCATTAGCTATGACATTCTCCTTTCCTTTTTTGTGTAATATCTCTAAATCGAATGCTAAAAACTTCTCCATCCACTTATGTTGTTCTGTTGATAATGTCTTTTGTTGAAGTAAGTATTGAAGACTATTGTGATTAGTTCGGATTGAGAATTTACTTCCAAGCAAATACTGGCGCGATTTTGTTAAGGCATGTATGATGGTGAGCATCTCCTTTTGATATGTTGATTTTAAGCCTTCTTGTTTATTAAGTTTCCTGCTCTCAAATGTTATAGGGCGGTTGTCCTGCATCAGCACAGTGCCAATTCCAAACCCAGAAGCATCGCATTCGACCACGAATGGCTTGGAGAAATCAGGAGTTGCTAGTACTGGTGTGGTTGACATCACTTCCTTTAATTTCTCAAAACATTTGTCTATTTGTTCATCCCATTTGAAAGAATTTTTCTTTAACAAATTTGTAAGGGGTGCTGTCAGGTGTGCATAATTTTTTATAAATCTTCTGTAATACCCTGTTAAACCCAAAAATCTCGTTAGCTTAGATATGTTCTTGGGTTTCATCCACTCTTTGATTGCCTTGATTTTGTTGGGGTCTACTTGGACTCCTTCCCTTGGTATAGTATGACCTAGATATTCAACTTCTTTTTGCCCAAACATACATTTTTATAGCTTGGCGTAAAACTGGTTCTTTTCCAAAACAGACAACACTTCTTCTAGATGTTTGAGATGTTCCTTCCATGTCTTACTGTACACTAAAATATCATCAAAGAAAACTAATACGAACTTCCTAAGGTAAGGATGGAAGAGCTCATTCATGGTGGCTTGGAAGGTGGCTGGTGCATTTGTTAATCCGAATGGCATGACCTTGAACTCATAATGCCCTTCATGAGTCCTGAATGTTGTCTTTTCGATATCTTCTAACCTTAGTCATATTTGGTAGTAACCTGATCTTAGATCTAACTTGGAAAAATATTCTGCACCGTGTAACTCATCTAACACCTCATTAATGAACAGAATCGGAAAATTATGCTTAATAGTGATTTTATTTAAGCCTCTGTAATATATACATAATCGGAAGGATCTGTCCTTCTTCCTGACCAATACTACGGGTGCATCGTATGGACATCTACTCTTCGTAATGATTCCATGCTTAAGTAGGTCTTGAATTAAGCGCTCTATTTCTGTCTTGTGGTGATGGGGATAACGGTATGGCTTGACATTAACTAGAGTTGAATCAGTTTTGACTTCAATAATGTGTTCTATTTTCCTTTCTGGGGGTAATTTCATTGGTAGATCTTGAAAAACCTTCTCATATCTCTGGGTCAAGGATGAAATCTCTGATGTTTGATGAGTCCCTTCTGTTGATAATAATTCCAAGTACTGACATTGCGCAACAAATGCTGGTGCCCCCTTACAAATGAGATTCTTCATTTGTTGAGCGGAGATGACTTGTGTTGGTGGTGCCTAACAACCAAACAACTGATATTTCCGTCCATCCCATTTGAATTTAATGAATTGTTTTATGTGATTTGTTGAATACGTTCCTAGTGTTCTCAACCATTTTACACCTAAAACAACATCTACTCCTCCTAGGGGAACCATATAAAACTAGATTCCATTGCATAGTCGCTTAATTGAAACTTAACTTTATGGCACTTGCCAACTCCATCTATTTGTTTCCCATCTACTACCATAACTTTTAAGTCTGCTACCGGGTAAGCAAACATGTTCAATCTTTTTGCAACATTGACATCTACAAAGTTGTGCATACTTCCTGAGTCCACCATCACAATAATGCTTTGCTTCTTGATGTAACCTTTAAGCTTCACTGTTTGTGGTTGATCTATCCCTGTGATGGTTGCTATGGAAATTTGTGGCATCTCATCTTATGACTCTGGACTAGGGTTTTCATTTTCTTCATTTTCCTCTTTGTTGGAGCTATCTTATGAGGATTCCTCTTCTTGCTTAGCTTCACAATTGTACAATTTTTGTGTTGCGCATTTGTGTCCTGGATGATACTTGTCTCCGCACTTCCAGCATTTTCCGTATTTTTTTCTTTTGACATTAATTTGTTGTTTTCCTTCACTTCGTAAGGGTGGTGGAACATACTTACTAGTATTCTCTGACGTGGTTTTACTCGCCTTTCCTTTGAATTAGTTGTTTGTCCTGTCATTAGTAATATATGGTGTTTTGTGCAATTTATATTTTCGCTCAATAATTATCGCTATGTGTCTGGCCTCCTCAATATTTTTAGGTTTATGCAATATTAATTCTTCACGGATATAATCTTTAAAGCCAAAACGGTACATTTTTAGTAGCTCCTCATCTGAAAACCCTCTCTGCCTTACTGCTAATACTTCCCACCCGTGGGTGTATTCACTCACTGATCCTTTTTGCTTCAGGTGAACAAATCTTTCATAGACATCATCCTCCTCTTCATCATGAAACCTTTTTAATAGAGAGCTTTTAAGGTTTTTCCAATTGAATGATCAACCTGTGCATTTAGATGACCACCACAAAAACCAATCGTATGCTTCTGCTTCTAAGTAAGTAGATGCAGTGATGACTTTTTCCTGTTCACCGAGCAGAGGGTTTGCTAAAAAAATTGCATCCATCTTATTTACCCATACTACGACACCTTTAAAGTTTTTTCCATCATACCTTGGTAATTCATTTTTTATTTTAAGATGGCTCCTTCTGGGGGAATGCGTATAATATTGGCTTCCTTCAAAGTGAATTTGGGGTATTTGTTGCTTCTCACGTCCCATGAAGCCTTGCCCTAGGGAAGTCTCCCTTTCTAGAGTCTTGGGCTTTTGTGTAACTGAAGGTGGATCGATCTCTCCAGGGTGCCAGTTCATCATGCTCTTTATAAAGAAAATCTCGTTGACCATTTGATCATGCTTATTAACTGACTTTTCGATGTTATCCATGAGTTTTCATAGCTTACTGAGGTCTTCTTGGATCTTCTTCATAATGTCATTGTTATCATTCGTCATTCTTCTTATTTTTTTTCGAAGACCCAATTTTTCAAAATAACTTTATTATCTTATAATAATAAATTGGTCCCTTTTTTTATATACTTAATTACTTGAAAAAATTTTAATGTCACCCCATTTAATAAATATAAAGGTCACGATGTTAAAATACCATGTGCTATTACCATGGGTTGTTTTTAAAACCTCTGTTAAAATGTTCTCCATGTAAAAAGAAAATTGTTGTTTTTTTTTTTTTTTTTTTTTTTTTTTAAAATACCATGGGAAATTACCATGGGTTTTTTTTAAAACCCACGGGCTTCTCCACGTAAAAAGTTAACATATACTTGGTATGATATTTTTGGCTTTGATACCACTGTTAGCAATAAAATGACTAATTGTTGTGAACTGTAAATAAGACACCAGATAGAATTCTGAATGTAATATTTATATGTATATATATTTGATAAAAAATGAATGTTTACAAGGCTGAGGCAGTGCTCCTTAAATAGGAGTTGACTGGCCACGCCTAAATAGAGAGACATGTCCCTAAGGACTAATGTCTCTTCATTTTAACTAATTATTTGTTAATTAATTGATTGTAATAATTAATTAATTTATTAAATAATACTTTAATATTTTAATATTTTATTTAATTTGTTATGACCTTTTTTAGTTCATAACAGTAAACTGATCCTAGTTAAATCAATGTTGCAGGCCATCCCTCTATATATGTTTTCTACTCAAGTTGCCCCCAAGTTAGTCACCAATGCCATTAGATTCATCCAAAGGAACTTTTTATCGAGGGGATCAGACACTAAGAAGCAATTGGCTCTTGTAGCCTCGAAGAATGTCTGCAAAGTAAAAAATGTTGGAGTGTTGGGTTTGAGGATATGGATATTCTTTGGAAATCCCTAGGGGCCAATACTTGGTGGCGTTGCCTAGACAACCCAAAAACACATTGGGCCCTCATCTAGATGGAAAAATGTGCACTGACTTACTCAAATGATGATCTCATCAGGCTTACAGGTGACATCAAAGGTTCAGGGATTTGTTATCAAGCTTAGGAGAATAAGGCTATCATTCAAAAGCACAAATTTTGGGATATTGGTAATGGAGAAAAATAACTCTCTTGGAAATATTCCTGGAAGCAACTACCTGACCTAAACAGAGATCAATTTGCCTCGCTTCTCACTGTTAGGAATGAAAAAGGAAAGCACATGGTTTCTCATCACTGGAAGCCCAACAATAGAATGGATAGATGGCAAGAGTGGCTGGAAGCCCAAGACTAGGAACCTTTGCCCATAGGATTTGATTGGAACACCTTTTCCACTACCATTCAAGAAAGATAAATCAAATTCGTTAAAGGAGAAGACAAGATCAGATGGGTTAAAATTTCAGCAGGGCATTTCAATCTCAAGGAATCCTATGACTATATGGAAAACCATGACCAACTTCAGCCTTAGTAAAATGGAAAAATATATGGAGCATAGAATTATGGCCCAAAATCGCCCAGTTTATATGGCTAAAAATGCATAGGAATATTATATCATGAGAGAATTTATGGAGAAGAGGATTCAAGGGTCCTTCAAGGTGCCCTCTCTATGAAGAGAATGAGGAAACAATAAACCATCTCTTAAACAATTTTGATTACACTAAAAACTTTTGGGAGTGGGCTAAGTTTGTATTTAGAACTTCTGAGAGGGACAGGGCTTCCATCATCGACACTTTATACAATTGGATAACTTCATTTTTCCCACACCTAATGGTTGATAGGGCCTGGAACATCATCCCAGGTACTATATGTTGGGCAGTTTGGAAAGAGTGAGATGCAAGAATATTCAAAGAGGAAAAAAGGTCAGAAGAGAGTCTCCTCGCCTCATTTAAACAAGTAATCCATGAATCTGTCACCATCTCCAAATTTCCAAACTTCAATGACCCCCTCATCTTTCTGATCAAAGAATATTGCAAATCCTCGAGTTGTACATCCTCCAGATAAATACATCATCAAACTAAATTACGATGAAGTTACTAAAGGCAATCCGTGAGCTGCTGGTTTTGGTTGAGTTTTCAAGAACTCAAAAGGAGAGATAATATGCTTATACGTGGGCAACCTGAGCATAACTAACAACAATGTAGTTGAAATCCATTCTCTGGACCATGGTCTTGGAATTGCGAAAGTCCAGAGATTATGGTCGATCATCGTGGAAGGAGATTTGACTCTAGCTACCCAAGCTTGTCGGAAGCTTCAGCAAGGCACGATAGTCACCAAATTCATGGACAATTAGAGGCTCAACAAGACCCTCCATGGCATCAACCAACATGTAGGAGAGCTGAGTGCGCTCCACTTTCGAACTGTCAGATGGAAGGCTGATAGTCTAGCTGATAGGTTTGCCAATGAAGGTACATGATCCTATTTAACTCAACTTCCATATTTAACCAAGATCTTTTACTCCGGTGATGTGGTTAGAATTGAATTTTAACATAGAATGAATGACCATATATACATGCTTAAGAAAATGGAAACATAATGACAATCAACAAATCATAGACATGAGACATTGGTAACGGAGTTCATCCTATGTGGACTACATCTCCGGGCCTAGTGTCAAGATGGTGTTGGCCACTTCATTCAGTGTTGGAAATGGTGAAGATGTACATGGAGTATGTTTTCTATCATACAAGGACATGTGCCCTCTACATGAGTGGCAAAGTCTCTCCACGAGATGTTCTGCTACATGAACTATCACTCACAAAAGACCTCCTATCAACATGACATAATCTGACACATGGTAAAAATGAGTATCCCGCAATCATGGCATCAAAAGGATCTCAACCAAAACACCCATGATTACAGTGAGTATCCCTCCATCATGGCAAAAAATGGATCTCAATCAAAACATACATAACAATCCATTATGAATACATCTCACATGAAATAGACACAAAGATTATGCATCATACATCAAGCAGGAATCAAAACAACATAGTACATCTCACGGAAAATGACCAAAGAAGTATATGAAAACAAAAATTCATATACCTCAACTCTGATGCCGACTAAATAATAGAATACTTAGTTGTTGGATATGAATGCACCATCGAAATCATGGCGTCGCATGGCATAAGATCAACTTTCCACACTCTGAAATCTAACACCCTCACTCCATTATGGAAAATGGCTGAAAAATAGAAGCCTCAACAGAAAAAAAAATGACTACACCATTAAATTTGTGTCGTCAAGAGGTGTAAACTCGACTATCCATTTGTCGCATTCTGATACCGGAAAAATCTGGGCCTGTAGAAATCTTTTAGATTCCCTATGATTCTCCAAAGATACCCTCCTCTTGGTTGACTGGAGATCTACAGCTCAAATCAGAAAATTGGTCTCGCAATTGAGATCCTTGCGAAATTATGAGAAGAATGAGTATAAATTTGGCTTCATTCTAGATCTGGGAAATTTTAGCCTACAATAAATTTGGAAGATTCCCTCAAGATTCTCGAAGATTTTCCTCCACTAGGAATCTGCAAATCCATTGCTCAAAAGGCGAATCCGACCTTGACATTGCATTCGCTACGAAAATATGAGAAAAGTGACTCTAAACTTGATTACATTCTGAAAAAATGAATTTTACCTCCCCAAGGAATATTTTTAGCATCTTAAGATTCTCTGCAAAAATTCTATCTCGAAAAGCATGCTGACATAGTTCCACCTCGGCACTGCAAATTATGGTTCCACTTTTGGCTCAGGGTTCCGCATAGTCATGGTTTTGCCTCTGCGTTTCTCCACCATTTTCTCTAGTTCTCCATTCTGTTCTACCTTTACCCATGGTCGAATTAACGGTCAGTTTATATATAAAACATTGGCAGATTTAAAAAGAGCACCTCTATGGCACGTTGGTTAAGGTGGACAAATGGAGGTGCAGGGGTTGGGGGATCAAATCTTGTCCCTGCCAAAATTAGCGTGCATACATTAATTTTGGCGCACTGTTGGTTTGTTTGTTACACATTAAATACGTTTTAAGTGTTGGTGTGTCAGACTATTTAAGTGGAGGTGCCCAGGTGGCACGCCAGGCGAGTTCAAGCCCCGTTGTCTCCGGAACTATTTACATGTGGTGTGTTTCGGTAGGTGTCAGGTTCCTTGGTGGGTGGCCCACCTGTCACAAAATTTCATATATACAATATAGTATATATACTAAATTATATATATAGTATACGATATATATATATATATGATCACTACTTTTGATTGTGGTTCGGCATTGGGGTGGCGTGGTGGGCCCCTCCCCTTAATATATGTTAATATGTATGTATATGTATGTATATGTAATAATATGTATATGTAAAATATATATATAGGATACTATATGTTATATATAAATATATATAATATATATATATTTATATATATATATATATATATATAATATATGACACACATACACACTACACACACACACACAAACGCACACTACCCACACACACACATATATATATATATATATATCTAAATTTTTAACATATTTAGGCTCAATGGGTCAAAAACCACCAACCGAAACATAAGGATTATTAGACAAATTAAGTAGACATCAATTTCACCCGCTTTTGGGAGCTAGGTTTCCCTGTCGTTTGATGGTGAATTTGTAGGACACTTAAACCTCGCCCATTGCCCAACTTTGACCACAACTTTGATTGGCTCTATCTCCTCCATACAAACTTGGATTTGAGTGTCGTTTGCACCGTTGGAATCAAGGCATTGAGCACTTTGATCTGGTGTTGGTTTCAGAGCAATCCGAACTCTTTGAATTTTGACCCCTCTGGGACTTCTGCATGTGTCTAGAGCCACCTCGATAAATCTTCTCCAATGAGGAGCTTTTGGTCCTCCAAAAGCATGAAAATAACCTTCCACTTCTTTGTACCTTGTGTGCACCTACAAGTGTATGATAAATCACCCTTCTTTCTCCTTTACCTTTGTCCTTCGGAGCTATAAGTGATGAGCCGACGCCTGCAACCTCTGCAAACCTGTAGCAAAATTTTTCAAATTACATGCTTGATTTACAATACCAACTAATGACCGAAGCATCCCATACTTTCCACAAGTTTCTAGCACATACTCTATGGTCAAGTTTACATCAAAATGGAAACAATACCCCAACTATCAAACACACAAGGCCAAATATCATTGTTGCTTCAAAAAGTGATGGAAAACACATCATCACTGCAACACATGATTTACAAAAATAAGGCCAAACACTATTTTTTCTTTGACAAGTGATGGAAATACAACATCACTTTCATAGTTTAAAATGCATCACCAAATAAGGCTAGACATCATTGTTGCTCCAACAAGTGACAGAAAACACATCACCACTTTTACAGTCTAAAATGCAACACATGATTGGCAAAAATAAGACCATGACATTCTATAACACCTTGAAGAATCATTTCTCACTTATCAAAGTGAATGGGTTACCTCTTTGTGGCGCATTCGCTAGTCGAACAACTGTTTCACCTCATTCATGCACAAATATTTTTTCCTTGAGACACTGCTCTGGATGGAGCCTTCAACATGTGGCCCTTTGATGACCACTTCTATTTCAATGACTACAATAAGTCTTCTTCCTCCATATCTGCTTTACCTTCTTCTTTTCCTACTATTGAGAGGATCTTTCATGCCTCATCCTTCTCTATGCTGCCATTCTCTTCTAGCACTCATCGAAGACATGGTTATGTAAACCAGAAAAGGTACATGTTTTTCGATGCCATGATTTATGTCCATCATTAACAACATGATTGTAATCAAAATGAACATTTGAATATTGCGACTTGTTATACCTTTCCTCGTTGTCCCTATTGTAATTATGGCAATGAGAGATTGCCTCAGCTCTTTCCCTACAAAGGGTACTGCCATGGGATGATGATGATGTGTTCCCATCATTCTCTTTCCTCAATGATTTCAACGATGTCTCAGAAGCATCTAACACCTTCGAGCATTCTCCTTTGGTGTATCCCAAGCCTACAAATTGAGGTTTTTGCTCAACCTCCAATCGTTGAGTTATGCCTTGGCTATTAACACCAATTCCTTCTTCTTCATTGTACCTCATACTAGTAAGGAGCCACATGTTGGTCCCTGTAATTGGTATCTCCACATCTCCAACATAAATTATACTATGTGAGTATGAAACTGAAGGAAAAGCAACATCTTTTACCTCTACTTTCGAGTTGGAAAGAACTGATGAGGGCTTCTCATCACCTATTTTTTGTGGTTCCTGGCTGTCTTAACCTTCTCCCCAACTTCCTTCTCAACATAACCAAGTCCTGCCTGACGGGGTAATTCCTCTACTTTGATGGGGTTGACAATGCCTTGGCCATTAATGCCCAAGCCTTTTCCTTCATACCCCATTCTCTTCAGTAGTTTGGAGCCAATTCCTGTGGTATAATTTTCAAAAACGATGAAATCATCACCAAGAAACATTCATGAAGTCAGAGAATTACTTTTTACCTCATAGGTGTCACGCTGCAGCTTTTCCAAGGCCTCGTCCTTATCTTGCATCTTTCGTAGCAACCTTTATTTTTCCTCTTTCTCTTCTCATAGAAGCATCTTCAATTCATCGTTATCTACTTGAAGACTCTCATTATTGTGCTTCAATTCTTCCAGGGGCTTTTCCGTGGCTCACAACTAAAGCTGCAATCAGTGATTTTCCTCTGTCTCTTCTTGTAGATCTTCATACATTATTTCAATCATTTTGGACACTTTGAGCATGGTCTCGTACATCTCTTTGTCATCCTCTATTTCTCCATGTTCCATTGTTCATGCTCGCCATTCACATTCCAAACTTGATCCAAGTTGACTCAACTTCCGGATTTAACCAAGATATTTTACTCTCATGATGTGGTTAGAATTTCATTTTAACAGAGCATAAATGAACATATATGCATGCTTAAGCAAATGGAAACATAATAACAATCATCAAATCATAGACATGAGACGTTTATAACAGATTTCATCCAGTGTGGACTATGTCTTTGAGCCTTGTGTCAATATGGTGTTGGCCACTTCATTTAGTGCTAGAAATGGTGAAGATGTACATGGACTATGTTTTTTGTAATACATGGACATGTTCTCTCTACATGAGTGGAAAAGTCTCTCCACTAGACCTTCTGCTATAGGAACTATCACTCACAATAGACCTCCTATTAGCATAACATAATCTCACACATGGTGATAATGAGTATCCTACCATCATGGCATGAAAAGGATCTCAACCAAAACACCCATGGAGACAATGAGTATCTGACCATCATGGAAACAAAGGATCTCAATAAAAACATACATAACAATCCATTATGAATAGATCTCACATGAAATAGAAACAAAGATTCTGCATCATATAACAAGCAGGAATCAAAACAACATAGTACATCTCATAGCAAATGATCAAAGAAGTACATGAAAACAACACTTCATATACCTCAACTCTAATGCTTGTTGAACAATAGAATACTCAGTTGTTGGATCTTAGAGCACCACCTAAATTGTGGCGTCGCACGGCATAAGATTGACTGTCCACACTCTGAAATATGACACCGTCACTCCAATATGGAAAATGGCCAAAACATAGAAGGCTCAGCTGAAAAACTGACTGCACGACTAAATTTGTGTCGTCGAGAAGCATAAAATCGACTATCCATTTGTTGGATTCTGACACTGGAAAAATCTAGGTTTGTAGGAATATTTTAGATTCCCCATGATTCTCCAAAGATCCCCTCCTCTTGGTTAACTGGAGATCTGAAATTGAAATTAGAAAACCGATCTCGCCATGAAAATCCTTGTGAAATTCTGAGAAGAATGAGTATAAAGTTGGTTACATTCTGGAACTCGAAAATTTCAACCTCCAAGGAATCTCGAAGATTCCCTCAAGATTCTCAAAGATTCTCCTCCACTGGGAATTTGCAAATCTGCTGCTCAAAAGGTGAATCCAACCTCGCCATTGTGTTTACTACAAAAATTTGAGAAAAAATAATGTAAACTTGATTACATTCTGACAAAATTAATTTTACCTCCCCAAGGAATCCTTTTAGCATCTTAAGGTTCTCTACAAAAATTTTGTCTTGAAATCTGTGCCGGCATAGTTCCACCTCGGCACTGCAAATCATGGTTCCACTGTTGGCTCAGGGTTTCGCAAAATCATGGTTTCGCCTTTGCGTTTCTCCACCGTTTGCTCTCGTTCTTCGTTCTGTTCTGCCTCTACTCATGGTCGAATTAAGGGCTGGTTTATATATAAAACGTTGGCGGATTTCACAAGAGCGCATCTATGGCATGTTGATTAAGGCAGATGAATGGAGGTGCAGGGATCGAGGGATCAAATCCTACTGCTGCCAAAATTGGTGCACATATATTAATTTTGGTGCACTATTGGTTTGTTTGTTACACATTAAACGCGTTTTAAGTGTTGGTGTGTCAAACTATTTAAGTGGAGGTGCTGGGGTGGCGGGCCGGCCAGGTTGTCCGAGTAGGTTCAAGGCGCGCCACCTCCGGAACTATTTACATGTGGCGAGATTCGGTAGAGGCTGCGTCCGCTGGTGGGCAGGGGTGACAACCCGTCCCACCACTAATTTTGCTGTGTGGTTCGAATTTGGGGTGGCAGGGTTGGTGGCCCACCACCCTTTAGATATATATAGATATATATATATATATAGATAGGCTCAACGAGTCAAAAACCACCAACTGAAACATAAGGGTTATTAGACAAATTAAGTAGGAACCAATTTTTCCCGCTTTCAGGAGCTAGGTTTCCCTGTCGGTTGACGGTGAATTTGTAGGACACTTAAATCTCGCACATTGCCCAACTTTGACCACAACTTTGATTGGGTCTATCTCCTCCACATGAGCTTGGATTTGAGTGTCATTCACACCGTTGGAATCGGGGCATTGAGCACATCGATTTGGTGCTGGTTTGAGACCAATTCAAGCTCTTTGAATTTTGACCCTTTCTGAGTCCTCTAGGACTTCTGCATGTTTCTGGAGCCACCTAGATCAATACAACTTGTTGCACAATAATTGTCTCTCATCCATGGAGGGGCCCGAAGGAAGGCCCTCTTCGCTGGGATTGTGAGGCTTTAAACAAAACTGACAAAGGAGTATGAGAAACTCTCAATAATGAGATCGTCAGTCAATCTCCGGGAAAGGATTGGTACAATCCCCACTCCCCTTATGATGAATTTCCCAGACAACAACTTTCCTAGTGCTCTATATGAGGTAGGAAAATCCTAGATCGCAATGACCATTCAGAATCGCTTCCTAATTGATCCCCCAATCAATTTCGTTTATTTTTTTCTCATGAATTCTCTATACCTCACACTGGCCACAATTAATGGCTCATTCATGGTTTCCTCTTTCTCTCCTACCTCGGCCACTCAATCCTCCTATGAATACCCTGATCCTCTCGCTTTTCCCCACTATGCTTTTCTCCCTTGGACCTTTGCATTCATTGCATCTCCCCAAGTTTTTCCTCCTTATTCCCCTCCCATCTTTATCATGGCTCCTCGTGGCTCAGCCCCTACCCCCAGCTATGGTCGCGACCACAACAATGAAAGGTGGGACAATCCCAGCATGCAACCTGATTAGGCAATCAAATTTATGCTCGAAAATGAAAGTGCCTCAAACTTGTTGAAACTGGCACCAAATCGAAGTGCCCATTGTTCTGAATCGAATGACATTTGTTTCACCTAAATCCAACATCAGATGCTCAAGTCATCGTCAACTTACCATTTTTCCAAATAGGTAAAAAATTGTAGGTGAGAGGCTGAATGTGCATTTTTGGGCCTATGGCATGCTACGACTTGGACACTCCAGATTGGTCCAAAAATATTGGATTCTGATTGCTTTGATTTATTTTATTATTTTAATGGGTTGATTGTGTTTTTATGGCTCCAATGATTGGGAGAGACATGGGCCAATAGGTGACTGCCACATGGCCTCTGCACAGTGGTCTAAAATCTTTTGTATGGACCAAGCGACCCCCACATCATGTGAGCATGAGACCTCGTGCCCACAAGTTCAACCACCGAACACTATGTCGTGCTATGTTACTTATTATGTATAGTGAAAATGGCACATATAAAGGTTATGTTGTGCGCATATGGGGGAAGGGGTTAGGGCTAAGCCCTAGCCCCTGGCCACACCCCACACCACGGAATCGATGTGTGGTTAGCCCCAACCCCTGGGCACATGGCCCAATACCAGTACAATTTTTGGAATTTTTGAGGTTAGAGGACATTTAAAGTGTCCAACAATTTTGCCTGTTGGCCATGATTGTAGGCCAATTTCACATGTCGGTTTCGGGTTTGGGGCACTCAAGCCATGTTTAGGTCGAATTGT
>APFE031350078.1:0-87049 GCA_000404065.3 Pinus taeda
TGGATGTTTGAAGCATATGACAGGTGATAAAGAAAAACTTGAGTCATATTCTGCTCTAGAAAAAGGAAAGAAAGTCTCCTTTGGAAATGATACTCCTGCAACTATAAAAGCAAAGGGTATTGCTCAGTTAAAAGAAAAGGTCAAGGATGGAAATGTTTTGTATGTTGATGGATTAAAGCATAATCTTCTAAGTGTCAGCCAAATGTGTGATCAAAGAACCGAGGTGATATTCAGATCAAATGGATGTTTTTTTCGTGATCTTGATACAGGTAAAACAGTGATCAAAGGCAAAAGAACTCCAAACAATCTATACATATTTGAAGAAGGAGAACAACAATGCTATCTAAGCAAGGATGATGAGCACTGGTTATGGCATCGAAGGTTGGGGAATCTAAGCTTTTCACAATTAAGGAAAGCATGCAAATATCAGGCAGTTCGCGATCTTCCAGATATCAAAATTCCTGACAACACCATATGCAAATCATGCCAGTTTGGAAAACAAACCAGAACTAACTTTCCAGAGAAGGAAGGATCAGCTAGCATGCCTCTTGAGTTAGTTCATACAGATACATGCGGACCTTTCAGGAAAAGAACACCTCGAGGAGAAGAATACTTGATATTATTCATTGACGATTTCTCCAGGTTTGTCTGGTTAGGACTTATGAAGCACAAAGATGAAGCATTCGAAAAATTCAAAGCCTTCAAAGCCTTGGCTGAAAATGAATCGGGTCACAAAATTAAGTGCCTCAGATCCGACAGAGGTGGGGAGTTTACCTCAAATGCATTTTTTGATTTCTATGAAGAACATGGGATAAGAAGAGAATTCTCTATAGCCAGAACTCCTCAGCAAAATGGAGTTGTGGAAAGAATGAACAGAACAGTCCAACAAACGGCCCGTGCTATGCTTGATGAATCAGGGACTCCCGCAACTTTCTGGGGTGAAGCTGCTCATGCTGCGGTTGTTATTCTAAACAAAACAAATGTCCGGGTGAACAGCACTCAAACTCCTCATGAGCTCTGGAATGGTAAGACTCCTTCGGTAAAGCACTTCAAAATCTTTGGGAGCAAATGCTATATTAGGAATACTGATGAGCAGCTTGGCAAACTTGAACCTAGAGCAGATGAAGGCATTCTTCTTGGTTACTCTCTAGATGGCAAAGCATACAAGTGCTACAATAAAAGACATGGCAGAATTATTGAAAGCATTGATGTAGTGGTTGATGAGAATGGATACATCCCTAGACAAGTACATCATGAAGACATCGAAGAAGATGAAGGCTACCCTCAACAACAGAATGATGAAGAACCTCAAGAAGAACCAGAGGAGCAGACAAGAATAGAAGAAAAGACTCCATCCAGATATGTTCAGAAGAATCATCCAGAATCTAAGATTATGGGCAGAAAGAAGCAGGTGTACAAACAAGAAGAACAGTTGCAGAAGCCTCAAGCTATTTGGCATTACTCTCCTCTACTGAACCACAAAATGTGAAAGAAGCATGCAAAGATGAATGTTGGATAAAAGCAATGGATGAAGAACTTGAGCAAATCGAAAGGAACAACACTTGGGAACTGGTTCCTAGACCAAAGGATAAGAATGTTATCGGAACAAAATGGGTCTTCAAAAATAAATTGAATGAAAATGGAGAAGTAATTAGAAACAAGGCCAGACTTGTTTGTAAAGGGTATGCGCAGCAAGAAGGAATAGACTTTGAAGAAACATTTGCTCCTGTTGCAAGACTTGAGGCCATCCGAATGTTCCTTGCTCTCTCTAGTTTTCAAAACTTCAAGGTATTTCAAATGGACGTGAAATCAGCCTTTCTGAATGAAGACTTGGAAGAAGAAGTACACATTGAACAACCAGATGGGTTCATTCTTGGAAATGATCTAAATCTTGTGTGCAGATTGAAAAAGGCTCTCTATGGACTCAAACAAGCTCCAAGGGCTTGGTACTATCGTTTGGATAAATATCTTCAGCAACAAGGTTTTTCAAAAGGATCAGCAGATAGCAATCTCTATATAAAAGTTGAAAATGACAAATTGCTAATACTTGTTGTGTATGTAGATGAAATTATTTTTGGCAGCAATGAGGAAGCTATGAGTCAAAGCTTTGCCTTGGTCATGCAGAAAGAATTTGAAATGTCCTTGCTGGGAGAACTGACATATTTTCTTGGTTTGCAAATTCAACAAAAGGAAGGAGGAATCTTTTTATCTCAAACCAAGTATCTCAAACAGATTCTGAAGAAATATGGCATGGAAGATGCAAAACCAGTGTGTACACCCATGGTCACAGGATGTAGCCTCAGTGCAAATGATGAATCTGCAACAGTACATCAACCAACCTATAGATCTATGATTGGCAGTCTACTTTATTTGACAGGTACTCGACCGGACATCATGCATGCAGTGGGAATTGTTGGAAGATTTCAAGCAAATCCAAAGGAGACTCATCTTCAGGCAGTGAAGAGAATTTACAAATATCTTCAAGGCACACAAAATTATGGCTTATGGTATCCTGGAGATACAGATCTCACACTTCATGCCTATACAGATGCAGATTGGGCTGGAAGCGTGGATGACAGGAAGAGCACAAGTGGTGGTGCGTTCTTTATGGGTTCCAGATTAGTATCTTGGTTCAGCAAGAAACAGAGTTTGATTGCCTTATCTACAGCTGAAGCGGAATATGTTGCTGCTGCATCTTGCTGCACTCAACTCTTTTGGATGATGCAGACCTTGCAGGATTTTCAAATCACTTGTACACCACCGATCTCCATCTTATGCGATAATACAAGTGCAATAAGTATCTCAAAGAATCCTGTCATGCATTCAAAAACCAAGAACATACCAATCAAGTATCATTTTCTCCGGGAACAAGTTCTTGAACATAAAGTCAAGTTGGAGTATGTTCCTTCTAAGGAACAAGTTGTTGATATTCTCACCAAACCGTTGCCCAGGGAAGCTTTCGAATATCTCAGGCAAAACCTGGGGGTTGTTGATGTGTCATCTTATTGTTGAAACTCTTCTGATTGTTGGTTGTATGCATGGTTCTTCTGGGGTATATGCGTACATATGGTGGTGGCGGCACAGGTTCAGGGGGAGTATATGATTCATTGTTGGCATTATGGAGGATGTACAAAAGGAGATAATGGAAGTTGGTTGGAATATAGCTGCAATATGTCTCTATGGGGTCTGGTGGATTATGGTTCTTCCTTACAGATCTGGTTCATATTCAGGGGGAGCATGTTCTTGGGAGGAGCATAACTCTTTGCCCTTGATGTCAAAGGGGGAGAATGTCGCTGAAGTTTTTGAGGTTGCCATCAAGTCCAAAGGGGGAGATTGTTGGCATTATGTTTCTGGTATGGTTATTTGTTACAGATGTTGTACTTGATGGCAACACCCATGGCAAGGCTCTCAATATGATGAAAATTAAGGAGTACGCAGGAGAACAGTTCAGAAGGTGCGTACCCACAGGTACGCCGTGCAGGGACCGCGTCCAGACATGCAGGTTACCCATTCCTGAGGTGCGTACCCCTGTGCACACACTTCAAGGCAGTAAAAAGCGCACACGTGGGGTTCCTTATGTTTAACCCTTGGTATTTAGCCAACGGTATTGTGTTATCATGGTTCTGGCCCGTGGTATTGTTTTATTTTATTATTATTGAGCCCCATGATCCTTGATTTGAGGAAGAGCTTTCCTATATAAAGCAAAGGAGATCATTTGGCTTAGTATGCTTTTGGGTTGAATATCTTAAGATCTGATCTATTTGGGTTCTCAGTTTAAAAAGCTTGATCTATAAAAGAGAAGTTGGAAGTGAATCTGTGAAGGGTGATCTCTTGAGCGCCAGTTCAGATTTGAGCATCTGACTATATTTCAGCCCTAATCAGAGGTACGCAGAGGTGACGAAGGAGTAGTGCGTGAATACGCGGAGGCGTCAAGGAAGCAGTGTGTGTGTACGCAGAAGCGACAAAGGGTCAGTGCGTGGGTACACAGAGGCAACGAGGGAGAAGTGCGTGGGTACGCAGAGCGACAGTGGTTCAGTTGTGTGTCTACTGTGTCAGTATGCAGCGCAATTGTTCTTCTGGGTGCCTGCCTGCTGTGTCAGTATGCGGCGCGATTGTTCTCCTAGGTGCGTGCCTACTAGCCAGTACGTGGCGCAATAGTAATTTTGGGTGCGTACTGTACGCAGTTCAATAAAAGGAGCTGTGCGTGGTCACGCAGTACAGCAAAAGGAGCTCTGCAGTTGTACGCAAAGAAGCAAAGTGTGAAGTGCATAGTGACGTAGGCCTGAAGAAGGAGAACTGCGTATCTGTTTTAAGATCTTCTGTTGGCTGAATTTTTCTGTTGATAAAGTGTTCTGGGTTCAGTTCTGTTATTGTTGATCTGGTTATTTCAGCTGACTGTAATTTATCTGTACTTGATGATCATTTGAAGTATATGGATCCAGTTTGAAAATTTATGAAAAGTGGTCCTTGAAAAGAAGTAGGGTGTTGTAGCTCCCTTCCAGGAGAGACTGGAAAACGAGAGAGAGTTGTAGCTCTCTAAAGGTTGCAGCCTGCGTACTGGTAAAGGACTGCACCAGTACAAGACCATTGTAAAAGGAGTTTCTAATTTGAAAGAAGATAGAGACATATTGCAGCGGGTGGTTTTCACCCACATTGGGTTTCCACCTTATATCTGGTGTTCTTTGATGTGACTATCTGCTTTTCTTGCTCATTATTTTATGGTACTGATATGCAAAAATAATTCAAAGTGTAAATAAGGAAGATTTGTTAAAAGGACTAGATAATACTGATTCACCCCCCCTCTCAGTATTATTTTCAACACTCTCTATCTCAGATCTATTGATAACCCCTTTGAAGCCTTGTCTCCACTAAATATGGTGTCCCTAGATGCTTAATAGTGTCCTCATCAATCTTAGGTGGGCTGCATCCAATGGTACACATAGTGCCCCTGTCCATAAGTCTCCTGGGAGGCAACACTCCAAGCACTCGTTGCACTGCATCATCTGCCACTACATACCCCCCAGTATCACCGCACTCCTTGACATGCCACTGCACACTACAACCTATCTCTATACACCATTGGTTACTCCCCGCTACAACTATATCATCTTGTACCGTCTTGTGTCCCATCTGTGTCACTCCACCTGTCACTCCCCACATGTACTCAACACGAGGTGAGGTACTCCCACTCCACAACTTAGTCCAAGATACCACGGCACACCCCCATGCATCTCCATGCCCATCTGCATACCCTTGATTCACGCTAGATGCTCCTAACCATCCCTTGATGTGATGGCCTAAAGTTGTGTCCATATGCATCGGCCTGCACCCGACTTATATCGTAACCTCCACCATCACATCACTATGCTCTCTATTGAGGGGATCTCCCATCCAAATCCTCCCTGAGGGACCCAAGAAGTGAATCTCCCTAGGTACCAATAATAATGCCACCACTGCTCTGCTCCTCCATGTCCTCCATGCCCCACACAAATGTGAAGAATCCCCAACTCCATACAAAGCACTGTAAGGTGGCCTATCGGTGCCACGTCCTCTGACAAACTCCTGCTAGAGTATGATGATTGTCATTTGATCCCATGCACAACTATCATACCAAGACAACCCAAGGAGTCTTCCCACAAACTGGTTGGTCACTGTTACTGGCCCAAACTCCCCTAGCGAATGTGTGTTCTCAATTGCTAGGCTAACTACACCACCATGGTCATAGTTAATCGATATATCAGGGGCATGATAGATAGTCCCACTTGGATCCTAATTCTAATATGGGCTTCCGGTATTCCTAATTCATGAAAGCTCTTATTAAGCTTCATGTCTGTCCACTACCATCTCCATAGCCCACTGCACCGGGTACCAACTCAGAACCTCTCGCCATCCAACCCCAAGAGAGTGATTGAATATACAAACTCTCATACGTAGGACAAGCTCTCCATCCGACGAATGTTGCACCCTACACCACTCATGTCGCTTCATCTCATCGACGTGGTCAACACATAAAATATGTCGAAGTGGCTTTTCCTCTCTCCCTCCAAGGTGCATAGTTGAATTATTGACGCTACAAGCCCCATCTATGTATTTCTGAAGAGGGTTGATCTGATGCTCTAAAGTGCACTCTAGTGGTACCATTAGGGGATCCAACTGTTCCCCAACATGAGTCAGTTTAGCCGTTGACTTGACACAAACCACTCTCATGCCCTCCAGCTCCTTGTTTTGTTGTAGAATGAACTCTTGTACTGTGGTGACCTTCTCTCTCAATGCTAGAAGGCCGACTTCGAACTGATGAAACTGCCATGGGTATCTATCACCTGTAGACCTAGTCACAACTCTGGATACATTAACAACTATCGACATCTCATCCATGGGTGGCTCCTCCTCAACATATGGCTTTATATGTGTAGGCTCTATCCTTTCCACCAAGGTGTCAATTGGGGCTATCAAAGAGGTCTCGAATAATGGTGACTCCTGTGCCACACCGAGTAGATCAATGTGCTCCTCACCATCCTATGGGATCTTAACATCATGCTCAACCTCCTCCTTAGGCTCTTGATATCTAAAGCTAGGTCTCCACCAACAAAAGCGCCCCCTGGTCTCACCCTCTAACCATCCCTATCTTGCCTACTCCTTTTCAGGAGATTTGGTGCCCAACTTCTGTTGACTTTCCCCACATAGTGTAGATGGTTATACTCCCACGACTTGTGCACCTATAGTGTCTCTAGTGTAAGGACAAGGATGGATTTGGTCTGACACCTTCCTCAACTGAGCCAACCTCTCATCGTTCCAGCGAATTCCACCCTAAAATTCCTGCATACTAAATTTCCCTTGAGCCATGGGTGGTGTATGGTGTAACCCGTCACTATGCATACATCTGGGCCAAGATCATGCTATGATATCACTGTAATGTTCCAATCTTGAATAAATAGTGATATGCAAAGCAAAAACGATTTATACACAGAAATTTTCAACAATCAGTAAATGCTCATAAAAACTCCAAAAGTAAAAACCTGCTAAGCCATTTTATTAATGAAATGGAGCAAGTACAATAATATGGAGAAATTCACTTGGGCTTACCTCAAGGGAAAGCTTGACAGGACCTAGGTGATAAAACAATAATCTCAAAGCTGAAAATGATTTCTCCTCTAATGCTTTGTGTTGTCTCTTGAAACTATACTATTGGCTTGAAAGGAACTACAAGAAACCCTGTCTCTAGTGTTTAGAAAATGCTAAAGATTTATATCTGGGATCCTTGTCAAAAACCCAAAAAAACATAGAAAGGGTTTGGGCTGAATCCAACCTCCCAAATTCGGCCTCCAATATGCCCTATGCAATCCCTAGCAATTATGTAATGTGTGCTGCAAAGATACGGCTAGAAACCCCACCTCTGGTGCTCAAAAAAATATGAAACATTATATCTGGTATCCTTGTTGAAAACCCAAAATAACCTAGCAATGGTTTGGCTAGATTTTGAACCTTCAAAATCAACCTCCAATATGCCCTACACCCTCCAAGGTGCTCCAGAAAACGGCCTCCAATAAACCCCAACGAAATCCTCCTCCAATCTCATGAAAATACAACAATCACTTCTCCAAATATTTCCCTTAACCTCCATGGTAAAGTTCAACCTCAAAGACTTATACTCTATCCTCCACGTGAACACCCAGTGTTGCCTCTACATTGGCCCAGGAAGTATGAAAATCACCCTGTGAAGTAGCACACTCGTCCAGCTCCAAAACTTCTCCCAAATGCCAACAATCCTCCTATTCCTCCTCTCTGAAAAATCCTTCACCCAAACTTCTCTTCAAGAAGCCACAAGAAAACTCAACCTCCCCTTCACTGCATTCTCGAGTAATACGCACCACCTGGAGATGGATGCAATAGTTACGAATCACACCGAGATCCTCCTATTGAAGAAATGAAAGAAAACATTCCTATGGTGGCACTTGAAGTCCCCCCAAAAAAAGGTGAGATCTTCACTTGAAGAACTCATGCTGAACAACATGTGACTCGGCTAAGCAACCCGAATGACCAAAGAGAAATCAATATTACCAAAAAGATGAGTGAAATGAGGAGAGTTGTCTTCCTTATATAGATTGTGTGGATCACTTTTCCCTCCAATTTTACTTCTATCGTCGGCTGTCACTTAACCACCTCCATCTAAACCAAACTAGGGAGTGTGTATTTCCGTAGTGTGGGTGGTCCCCATGTGTAATTTAACCACAACAAAACAACTTCTCCTAAGTCTAATCTCCTAATAAAAATCAAATGGGCACCACTATCTCCAAAATTGGCCCCCAAAATGCAATAATTAGTCTTGTTCCAAATTAATTTAGGAAGGGACATGACATTGAGCCTATTGGTATGTACTTATTAGGGTAAATTTGATGACTAAAATTACAATGAAAATAGTCAAATAAGAGTTGTGAATTTTCAAAAGGGGAGAAAAATAAAACTATTTTTTTAGTTGTATCTTTAATTATCTTCTTAGAGGTTTTCTCAAATTTCAAGTATATACACTCTTTGGATGTGAAATTAAATTCCACGTCCAACAATTACCCAATATACATACTTTTGATAGACTCATAGTGAGATAAATTGGAAATACATGAAAAAAATGTGTTCACTAAAAAAACACGTATTTTTCTATGTATTTCGAGTGTATTGATTTTGGCATATCAAAAGTATGTAAAGTGGGTACACATTGGTTGATGAATGTAATTTTGTGTCCAACAAGTGTCTACACTTGATATTTAAGCGTACAAAGAGATAAGATGAAAATATGATTTAAAAGTGTTTTTTTATTCCTTTCTCCAAAATATTTATCTTTATGGTTCTCATCATTATTTTAAATCCTCTTAGTTTTAAATTTGATTTTTACATTACATTTTTTGTTTTGGTGTCCATTTTTTCCAATTCCCCTAATGACATAATGATTGGAATGACATCTAGTGGTGCCCTATTACAAACTTCTTATTACACCTAGTTCTACTAAGTGATAAATAAATATCAACTTAGCAATGTATCAACTTTAAGACCATAACCAGATGTATGTTGTATTCTTTGTACAATAGAACAAACTATATCAAAAAGTGAGATAACGTCTCTTTGAGGACAAACAATGAACTTTGTAGCTTTGTTGAATGAGAATTATTTACCTACATTGCTTTTCATTGCCATTATTTCACTTGGATAACATTTACTATTGTCTCTATATGTAATATCTAGAAATAACACCATCTATACAAGAAACTTTTACTATTCAAGAAGCTTTGTGGGACTTGTTAATAGTTAAATGGATTTCTCCAAAATCTGTTTCTTTTGGTTCAACATTGATGGTTTACGGACATATTATGGGTGAACTCAACCTTGCAAATTTTATTTGGCATAGATGG
Source organism: Pinus taeda (assembly GCA_000404065.3). Lineage (NCBI taxonomy): Eukaryota > Viridiplantae > Streptophyta > Pinopsida > Pinales > Pinaceae > Pinus > Pinus taeda. The sequence continues at coordinate 9,402 of APFE031350078.1, forward strand.
TTCACAAGTGTTAAAATCAAAGTTAGCACATAGTCATAGACCTTTTTTTGCTCGAGGGTTAAAGATTGAACAGGGTCTCCATGGGTGGTTCACATCAAGTACATCTAGAGAACATACCATGCTCATTTCACTACACATGTAGACAAGGTTCTAATGCATTCAATGCTATTTTTAGTAGGATCCTTTAGATCATTTTTAGTAGGCCACTCAATGTATGTCATTGATATGTAGCATTTGAAGTATGAAAGGGAGGATGAAGACATGCGAATGGGCACTCTCCTATTTTTGAATTGATTATTTTCATGAATTTCACAATTTTAAAGGCTTGTATTTTTTAGCAGTAGATGACAATTTTGGATGCCCATTTGAAATTCACCAAATGGGCACCTCCTATATTTTCAAGATTCATATCTTGAAAACATTATATCTCTAGTAATTTTATCTTTCTTGAAATTTGATTGTATATTTGGATACCCTTTTGGGAGTTGTAACATGTTTTTGTTTTTGTGGCATTCAAAAGTGGTCAAGATTTTGGTTAATGCCAATCAAAACTTGGTCTAAATATGTAAGTTTTGCACTATGGGGACTAATCACATTTTCGGTTACCTAGTGTTGATTGCCTAGGGCCAAGCTTGAGATCAATTAGAGATTGAGAAATTTTGTTCTATTTTAGCCTTTCAGATTTTTAGGATTTTGGTCATATTTTTGGAGATCTGGTGTTTTGTATAGCATGGTGGTCAAATTTAAAGTTATTACAAAAAAAAATGATTTTTTATCAAAATTATTGTTTTTGAAAGCTTATACGGTGGGCCTTGTTACCACAAAATCTAACGCCCTAGTGCTAGGCCACATTAGATCCTTGGTTATGATATGTATATTTATACCATGCAAAGCATATAACAGCACAAAAATAGGCTATACATTATGAGATCAACAAAGGATTGAAGGCTATTAGAGAGGTAAACAAGGGATAGGTCAACTTCAGGTTTTTAATGGTTTAAAATGCATAGAAAAACAACATAAACTCAATCTTAAAGAATATTTTCTTTAGTTTATTGGGGTTGGGGGAAAGCATACTTGAACATTGTAACCCTTACTTTTGCCGACAAGGCTTCGCCGATACCTTGTCCCATAACCATTACACTCATATCACCCTTAAGCTCTCATTTATTGAAGGCATTTCTAGGTGATATATCTACAAGCTCCATAGAGAGCCATTTGGTTTGGAACCCTAGTCGCCTAACCTCTATTTCTTGCCAAGGAAACCTCTCTTGTGGGGATAACATCCTACCACTAAAAAATAGGAGAGAGGTCGTTGAGGTGATAATGGCGGCTAATCTTGTTGTTTCCATAAGATATAGACTTCCTAGTGAGGATTTGCACTAGGATTGCTAATTTTTGCAGTAACATGCCTCATATGGAATATTTTTTCTAGGGGAAAAGCATGGCCCACTACAAATCTAGCTCATAGTCCAAAGCCCCACTTGATAACCTAGACATTACGTAACACTCGAGAGTGTTACCACTGTCGCCTCCGAAACTTCCCTCTTTTCAGCGATGGACAGATTCCAACATAATGGAGACTTCCCTAGTAAGGCTTGTGGATTAAATAACCTAATAATATTAAGCTAAGTGCCCCCTAAGGATCCTACAATGAAAATACATTGGATAAAGGTATAACAAATTAGGGTTTGAGGTGGATGGAGTAGTAAATTCTAGATTTGGGTTCAATGTATCTATGGTTCAATCTAAAGGCTATCGTTAACTTAAAGAGCCTTAAATAGGGTTCATGAACACACCAAACCAAGGAAATACTCAAGGCTATTATAAACTAGGGGTTTGAACAAGAAATTTATAACAATACAACTATCTAAAAGAACAACACATTTATTCGTGGAAATTATAAGTAAACAATGTAAAATTAAGGCTAAATTAAAGAGTAAACAAGGAAGCAAGTCACACCAAATTTGGATGATTAAGGCATATAACGCACTCTTCAATAATGTCCAACTCTAGGACATGGATCAAAAGGTCACTAAATGTCGGACATATTAGATTTTGTTGAAATTTAACCCTAATTTATCATAAAATAAAAGGAAAATTGATTTTTATAGGTTAGGAGATTAACATAAGGGAGATGGATCAGTGCCTTTTCAATCTACGGGATATGGAGTCTAGTAATGAAACAAATTTGGGGTTTCCTTGGAGTGATATTGAGATCCAAACAAACTGGGGTAAATAAACTAACTTATCCTAGGGTTTGAGATCTAGGCTCTCAAATTTTCTAGATTATCAAGGGAAAGGAAAATCTATCTCTATTCCTTGCATACTTGGAAGAAGGGTTTAGATTAACAAAAAAATATGAACAAAATACCAAATAAATTAACTTGACACATGCACATTCATCCCAAAAAACATAATACCAAGACGAATCAAATAAATCAACTTACTTCACGATGCATCATCCAAGATCAACCATAAGAAACCATGAAAAATGATCACATCAAATCACAATTCCACTTAGGGTAAGTTTCTCAACTAGGCCTCCATAGTGCACAAAAGAGGAAGACTAATCAAGATACAAATGATCTCAAAGTTGTGACAATGAATACATGAGATAACTTGATCTCCTATATATGATGGAAACCATTCGATTTATCCTCTAGTTTAGGTTAGAATTCCCTATAGACACGTAATCCATGATACAAGGTGAATGTCATCATGCTAACCCCCAAATATAGACTATAACATGAAATAACATGAAAAATGGCTTCTATTAGCCCACCTTGTGAGTGAAAATGCCTCCAAGTGCGGTGTCACCATCAAAAAGACATGTCTATACATGAAAAGGGTGCATTGAATGGCTCAAGAGGTGTATCTTTTCCCATAAGGCATGCCTCTCCTTCTAAAAGTAGTGTCTCACCAATAAAGAATCTTTCTCAATCCCTATATCACTCTCAAAATTTTCACATCCTCATCAAATAGGATGTTAGGATGATGTCTTCAAGCTATGATATGACATCGTCAAGGTAGAAGGTGTAATATCCCCTTTAAGGGGGTCCCAAATGATCATTATCATCAATCGTCATCAAGAGAAGAGAAACATCCATCAAGAAGGTATATACTGCTAACTTAGGGGCATATTGTCATCTCATGGATGCACATGTTCTCCAAGCAATGTCCTAGTTCAAAAATCCAACGTCCAAGGTCCTTGAGCTAAAGGAGGGTCTCATCATGTGTACTAATTCATCAACAAGGTTGAAACTCTTCAATAGTGCCCTAACATCCTCTAACTGAGTGTTATGTGTCATTAGGAAATGTGATTCAACATCTTTTACGAAGTGTTGGAGAAGCAACACATCATCCCTCAAGGGATCTTGGCTACACATGGAACACCATTTAACACATACTCAAGGAATCAAGTGAGATCAACACCACAAATACAAGAACCATAAGAGCATCACAGTGGACCATATTAAATGACAAATCCATCAACTACATCATACAAGTATCTTATTCAAATGTCTCGCTAGCTTATGATTATATACAAGCTGTCAAACATAGATATGGGAAGGTTATCAACTTATGACAACCTTATTAGGTGCTTCCAACATAAATGGGAGGAATAATTCCTAGGCCAAAGCTTCCAAATGATAGGTGTGAGTGATAGGTGTTATGGTTAGGGGTTCACTTCACCAAAGGTGTCATAGTCTTATACTATATTATGTAAAATCATCATCCATGAGTTCCTCTATAAAGGGAGTTCTTAGTTACTTGAGTTACCTTTCCTTGCCTTTGTTTTTCCAAGCCCCTAATTTTCCTTTTTCTTTGCTTTAATTGGCTTGTTTGAAAAGCTTTGTTGATTATTATGTAAATATAATACTTAGTTTATCGTTTCATTGGGGGCAAGATTCTATTTGAGAGTTCCTTTTCCTTTGATAAGCATAAACTATTCATGGATACTGTATGGGTGAGTGGCTATATAAGAGGGAGTATAGATCAGGCTATAATTGGATTTTGATTGCTTTACATCTCTTGTCATTCCTTTTCATTTTAACATTTGGCTTATGTTTTCTCTTTCTCTCACCTTTTTTTTAGTTGCATCAACCTTTGGCATTTACAACCCCTTTTTCTCAGAGGATAAGGTATATAGGGAACTGATGTGAGCCATTAATAACAACCAACCAAAAGATGGGAAAACAAATAATGGAGAGATCACAAGCGTTAACTATGAGCAACATGGAATGCGACCACAATTAGAGCCTCATATTTGTGCCCCTCCTAGACATTGAAATAAAAAGCCTACGGAAGGTCACATTAGACTAGGGAAAAAGACAACCACCAAGATAAAAGTAAGGAAACAATTATAGGTTTATAATCCAATTTCAACACATGATCCATACTAGAAATGCCAAAAACTTAAATTAAAACACTTACATGCAAAAATGGTTAATGTACCTCAGAATATATGGCCCCACATTCATAAGATGAATAGGCTAGATAGATTAACGTATTGACCAAATAATTGGTGAGAGGCATATAAGGTTGGCTATCTATGGATCATAGTAGGGACTACTAGCTGTCGAGCTACATCATAAGAGAAAAATTCTCCTAGGGTCACCCATGTATGAGGATGGGTAACATGGTTTACATGGGAATTTTATTTGTAATGTTTGACCTTAATGTGTTCTAATTTAGTTGCATTTCAATTTTTCTTGTAGATCACTCTAGTGGAATTGACTTTCACTTCACTTCAACACACTTCATATGTGCTACTATTTCTAGAGAAAGTGGGTAAACCACTTAGGGAGGAAGCTTCCTACACATTCATGCATCCACATGGCCTATTTATGGCCTAGAGGCTAAAGAACCCTAGTCTCAATTATCATGCAATTCACTCTAGTTTCACTTCAATTCACTCCAGTGTAGTCAAGTTGACATTCAATTTATGTCTACTATCATTTTGTGGGGTTGCTTTCCCTTGGAATATTTTTGTTCTTGGATCCTATGACACACTAGTTGAATAAGCTTACATTCATCTATTTTTTCCTTGGAATTCCACCCTTCTTGGGGCTGTGAGAGAGTGTTGCTTGGTGGAGATTATTTCTTTTATTTGGTAGTAACTTATGCACCAAAGAAAGTTGATTTATCTAAATTCTTATCCAAACTAGGTTGAGTGGACCACTTGAGAAATTTTTCTTTTACTTTTGTGTGTGTACTTCATGCTTCTATTTTTGGTTTAGGGAAGTGGGCCTTATTGGAGGTTTGACTTTATCTTGTGCACGTGGTCTAATTTTGAATATGGAGTATCCCACTTGTCTATTTTCATATGTTTTCCATGTCTAAAAGGGTGTACTCCTTGAACATCTTTTTCATATACACTTTTGAGCCTAGAAAAGCCATGAGGGCTTCACTCAATGAACCTCTGCATATCACAAGCGTTCGTGGCATATTAAACAATACCCTTAATTTGACTACATAATGGAAAATACCTCTAAAAATCACATTATTTAACCCCCCTACCAATATGAACCCAATATACCTTCCCAATTTAAAAACCCATACTTTCACTAAATATTGTAGGTATCCATTTTTTCATTAACGTTTTTTTATACCCCTTTATATTTTTTCATTAACTTAGGTTCCATTTTTTATACTTGCCGATATAAAAATCCTCTACCCCCTATATATCCCACAATATATTGTGTCATTTTTTCCTCAATAACTATCCCCCAATATGAACCCACATGGTATGGTATTTCTCCCCCAGTGAAGCCCCCGTAAGAAAAGGAGGGCTTCATTTGAAAAGCTCTAGGTGTGCTATTTTGAGTGGTGGAGATTTCTTCTATTCTAGATATCATACATAGTTGTATATTCTCTATTATTGATAGATATTTATTCTAATAATTCTTTCATCTATAAGTCTTTATATAAACAAGGGATGAAGACATTTGTTCACCTCTTTGTTTTCATTATTCTCCTAGAGGTTTTGTGATTGATAGCTAGTGTTACTTGCCAATATGTACAAGATGATTGAAGAACTTATATGGAATATTTGAACGTGTTAAATAGATGGTTGTAGCTAAGGATTTTTATATAATAGTAAGATTTATATGGTTTGAGCCATCATATATCACCTTTTTGGTATTTTTCTGAGCCAACCTATACATATGCATTTTGAGATTGACATGATAAAATAAATTTAAGGGGATTCCCTTTCATATGAAAATGTTTTGACCATGAATTGGGAAGTCTAAACTTTTATGACTATGCTTTATACCTTGGGGGTAACCTACCTAATTGGAGAAGAAACTTGAAGATCATATGCCCAATTTGAAAGGAATTTTGGCTTACATGTCCACATGCAAGGAGGCTTGGGGTTTGGTTGTGCAATCTATAGATATATGACTTATACACTTGGCAAACCTTTGAACAATGAATAGTCCAATTTGGAACGCTATCTTTGCACTTAGAGGATCATTAAAGGAAATGGTATTGTGTTTGGTCTTTTGTGCATCCATGTTTGAAGGAGGCATAGAAGATTGTCAATGACAAGTTTGAAGACTTATGCATGTGGAAGGGCCTTTGGAGGATAGATGATTTGGATTGAAGCCCTTTTTTCCTTGATTTGAGAATGTGTTTCATCCTTGAGGTATTTTATCCCTATATTTCATACATGTGGCACAAATGCCCCTCAATTTATGTAATTTAAATAAATTAATTGAAGAAGAGGCCCTTTTCACCTCAATGGGCTATATTAATGGCTTTCATTCTCAGAAATTAATATTTTGATGTAAATGAAGTTGTACATATCTTCTATAAATAGAGGTGCACTTCCTTCCATCTTCTCAAGGTTGGATTGGGGGAGACATCCCTTAGCAAGTCTGAAATCTACGATTTTATCTTCCTATAATTTGGAAATGGATGGATGGGTTAAGTGATCTCTTGGGGATGCCTTGTTGATGTGGATATCACTCTTATTTTAGATGAATAATGATGAAGCTTGAATGAAAGCATGATAATCTAAGCAAGAATATTTTATTTGTATTGGTTATGTTTATGGATGATGATAATTAAATGTTAAGGATGTGGGCATGATATTTTATTTTCATTATCCTTCTTAAACAAACCCTTATTCCAAGACTTTCAGGAAGGAGTATGCGGGCTCCTTCCCTTATCTTGTCCTTGAAGATTGAAAAGTCTAGGGATAGTGAGTGGTCTTACCCTAGCCTATTGAACCTTAATTTACACTAATCCTCTTCAAGTGTGTAATGTCCCCAATTAATAAGTTTGCTAAGGGAAATTCTCAATTTTGAAATTTTGGCTAATAATAAATATTTTTGGATAAATAAAATTAGGAGAAATGAGTTGTGCGGGTATTAAATAAATTTTTGAGAAAAGGAAATGGTTGGGACTTAGGAAAAGAAGAAAAATTAAAGTGAACATAGGTTGTGGAGGTTACCAAAGAGGGAAATCGAACCATGGGAAGAATCAAACCATGGTATCAAAGCATAGTGTGAGAGAAATCGAACCATGGTATGACGAAGGGAAAACAACAATAAAAGAAAGGCTAGAGCTTCATTTTGATCATTCTATTTTGGCATTTCATTTCAGAATTGGAGAGTTTGCTTGAACTAATTAGCCAAGTCAACCAGTGTTGTTTAGCACAAGGAATTTCCAAGCAGAATTTCCACCCTCATTTCGGAGAACTTCGAGTGTCTCCCTAGTGGGGTAATTTGGGGAGTTCAATTCAAGATTTCCATGAAGCTTTATTTTAGGTATCCACTTAGTTTGTCACTCCTTGGGCATAGAGGAAGTTCGAGTTGTTCATTGGAGGATCAGTTAAGGTGGGTTGGATTTCCAGCTATTTTTGTAGGGTTTAGCAATAGTGTTTTGTTGAGTATTGGAGTTAATTTTTGTCGGAAGTTTGAGGAACTAATTTTGCAGGGATTTTGATGAGTTTTCTTACGGGGGAAATTGCACATTCTTGCAGTGGTTCAATTTTGTAGCTCACTAGTAGTTGGTGAAGGCTACATGCAAATTTTGGGGTTTCGGTTACTGGTGCATTTAGCTCAACAATTTCTAGGTTTTGTGAGAAGAGTTTGTGGCTAATATCAAAATTTTTCATACGATATTCAAGTCTGAAATCTTCATTATTGTAGCAAGGTGAATTGTTGGTTTAGTTGGGATTTTCACGTTATTTGAGCATTTTGGGTCAACTAGAATTAGCTCATACATATTCTGGGTTTTATTGGTGGGGGTGTGAAGAGTCTCTCTATAATATTTCAGAAATTTCATAGTAGTTTTGAGGGGTCATTTTGCAGATTTCTATAGTAACAGTAGTAGCAGCAACAACATTATTTTCAGGAAATTTGTACATTTTGGGGCTTTCTAGGTTAGCTAGAATTAGCCCAATATTTTTTTGGGTTTAGCATATTTGGGTGAGAGAGGCATGCATTTATTTTTTCAGAATTGTTGGAACAAATTTGAGGCCTCAAATATCAACTTTTCTCCAACAACAACAATAGTAATTTTTTGGGCATAACATACAGCTAGTGAGCCATTTCAATGTGGAGTTTTCTTCATTCTCACCTGGGTTTTTGTGTGATTTCTTAAGCAAGTGCAGGTTCACACATTCCACTATATTTGTACTCAAATTCTCATTGGATATTTAATAAATGGCTCAACTTAATTATTTCTGCATGACAATATCCTAAACTTGTTGTTTTCTGGAGTTTTCAGACTACATGTTTATTTGTTTGTTGTAGCTAATTCATGGGGGTATGCTTTGGAGATTTTTTTTCTGTGAGTCACAGGAAAACCATATTTTCCAGCAGCTGGAGGAGGTGGTGGCATTTGGGGGCCAAATTTCGGGCGTCAAAACTATACCAAATCCTTTATGGCTTCTAGTGGGTTTTTGGTGAGGAGCTCGTGATTAATTTTGCAGACTTTTCTGAGCACCAAAGGTGGGATTTTCAGAAGTTTCTTTCCAACAAACAATGCAGATTTCTGGGGCAGCATAGGGCATCATTGGAGCAGTTGATTAATAAAATCTCAGTTGGTTCTTATTTCTAGAGTTTACATGGGTGTTTGCTGAATGTTTCAAATTTATGGTGTTGTATTTGTTATTTTCTTTTCATATCACTATTTTTCCTATTTCAGAACATTACAATAGTATCAAAGCCATAATATTGTCTCAGCTTGTGGGAAACCCTTCATTCTATGAAAAAACCAGAATAAAAAGCTAAGAAAACATGGGATCCAAAGAAAGATTTGAATCAAACAACATGGAATTAACCTTGAATGAGGTGATTAGGATGCAACAAATTATGATTGATGTGGGGAAATTTTTGATTCATTCTCCAATTGGGAATCCAAAGATGATTGTAATTGATGTGGAGTTATTGGAAGCAAATTGGAGGGCATGCCAATCGTTGGGTCATGACATTTAGTTGCCCCTCTCTTTTTGGGAGTTCTGTGAAATAAGAGACATGCACAAACCAATGGGGATTCAATGGAATTATGTTGGGATGATGGAAAGGATTAAGGAGGAAGACAAGAGAGTAGTTCAAGGGGCCATGGTTGGAAAGGATACAGTTGAGCATACACTCCTTGATAAGATGCCATATGTTGTTGAGGTATCTATTAATGAGATATCCCAGGTTGTGACCGTGTTCCAAGGTGATAGTAGTGCACTACATTTTGATGATGTGTCGGGAGACATCTTCACTATTGATGATGATCCAATAGGTAAAAAGGCATCCAGATCTATGTCAGAGTTGTTGGAAGACAATCACCTACAGGTGACTAGTGAGCATGTCTTGCATGTTGGGTTGTATATGGAGGAGAAATCAGAGGCTCATGTTGAGTCCATGATAGAGGAGGATGTGTAGCCATCCATTGATGAGGGGAAACATAGAGACCACACATTGGGCTTTCAGCACAGTTCACTTTAGAGGCACACGGATGGGATATACAATGTTATTATCCCACCCTTATGCATTGGATTGAGAGAGGCGAATTTGTCTAGACATACTAGAGAGGATGTCCCAGTTAGCAGCACTACTGGGTCAACTTTTCCCATTGGAGAGAGGGAGATGGAGCTACCTAGTCAGATCTCATGTGTTGACCTGGATAGCGAGATGAGACGATCAGAGTTGCACAAGGTGCAACATCCGCATGTTGGGGTTACTCTATGTGTGGAAGTTCATGCATTCAATCCCTCTCTTAGGGTTAGATGGCAAGATATTCTTAGTTGGTACCCAGTGGAGTGGACGGGACTCATGAAGATGGTCATAGACTGGAGTAAAGCTCATTTGGAGCTCTTAGACGTTGAAGGCACTGGAGGCTCAGGTTGGCATTGGGATCCAAGTGGAGCTCCATATCTGATATCAAACATGTAAGATGGCTATGGAATTGATGAGGTAGTCGACCCAGTGACTGAACACATGCATTCCGAGGGGAATTCTAGTAGGCATTAGCAGACAGGTGGTTTGTGAGAAGGCTCCATGGATTGTATTGGCATGTTGGTTGCACATGGGGTCGCAAGATGATTAACGTTCTCTGGTAGGAGCTGGTGGGAGGAGGTGGCATGTGTAGGCCACCGGAACAAGAATTGTATGGAGATCATGTCCTCCCATTGGGTTACTGGGAATAGGAGTCACTGAGGATCGACACAACAGAGATATCTCCTCTAGCAAGTGTGGAGTTAGGTTGCTCGGGATTACCAGGGTAGATGGGGAGGTGTAGATCACTTTGAGGCTGGTGTACTAGTAGTGTGGTGGTTGCATGGGCACATATGGAATTCCCTATGGTACATTGGAGCATGCAATTGAGTGTTGGTATCCAGGGGTGCATGGAATTGTGCCACCGAGTTTAGTGTTATGCAGAGGAGTGTAGGGGTGCATACTTGTGTGTAGTCGAACAAGATGAGGCTCAACAAGTGGTCAAAGTGTTGCCGCTAGAGAGATATCTTGACAAGGGAATCAAGCACACCATTGGGTTTGGCACACTTGGATTTTGGGAGAGAGTTGATCATAGGGCTGACCGTGAGCTTCCATTTATCACTCTCTAGCATTGCACACTGACACAAAGGACTTGGATATCATCTCTTGATTCTCTCCTCACGAGAAACAAGACCCATGAAGTTAATCTTAGTTAGTTGGATAGGATACAATGCATTGGGAGAGATTCTTTCCAATCGTGGAATATGGTCAGAACGCGAGTTGGTGGATCCAAGGGTGGGGGTAGTCTGATCTCTTGTAGAGGTAGCACTTGCACGACCCTTGAGCCCACACTCAGGGTGATACATGATACCCTTTTGGTGGGACATTTTGAGGTGTCTCTGGAGCATTTATAGTGATTGTTGGACCTTGCTTACAGGTGGATGTTTAGACTTCAGGCAACATTGGGGAGCAGTTTTAGGAGGTAGGATGATAGATCCCACTATGTGGTATGGCCGATGCAGGGTTTTGTCAAAGACACCAGATTAGTTCATGATGTATGGATTTCATATATTGATTGCATGCAGGGACCTGAAATGTGGTGCAGGTTGGTTCCATCAGTTGTCAGGACTATGTCACAGTCATTCTGGTTGTGGGATTTAGGATTTTGGTTGGTCGATTGGACACTCTGCTTCATGGTGAGTGGGATCAGGATGGGGAATGACTCAACTCACTTTTGGTTTGACATATGGGGAAGCAACAAGGCCTTTGTCACATGGGAAGGCTAGGTTTCCTTGTTACTACTCCAAATTGAGATTAGTAGTAGATGGCTAGACATTGATATCATGGAGATGCCAGGGCAAGATGAGCTTGGCCTTCACATATTTTTCACTGCCAGGTTCCAGGAGAGGAGGATACAGTCTATACATGATGGGAAGTATGTCATAGTCAGAGTGGTGTAGCATCAACATGGTGGCACCCCTTTGAGACTGGCATGGGATCTAGACATCACAGGATTTCATGGTTTAGCTAACCTTAGGGGTGATCGAGTTCCTACAGGGGGGATCATTTAGATATTCCATTGGGTTTTAATGGTTTTCTATTCGCATGGGGGATTTCACTAGCATGGCAGGTTGGTTAGTAGGAGGATACCAGGGGAAGTTCATGCAAGGGAGACTTCATCTCCACAGGGATTGTGTTGTGTCTTCGAGAGTTTACTCTTGGAGTGCATGAGGTAGACTAATACGTAGGGAAGCTTCATGGGGAGTTGGAGAATGTCTTACATTTTCATGATTCTTTACTTATTTCTAGTATGCAGAGGGCTTTTGGTACTTGTATCTGGTTGGATAGTGAATGAAGTAAGGTGTACTTTACATTGATTAGGATGGCATGGGATCTTGATATCAAGGGATTCCTTCATCTTGATATGGTGTTGAGACTGGGGATGACTCAATGGTACATTTGGGACCCTAGTATTATTGGTGGTTATAGTGGTGATTAGAAGTTAGAGAGGGAATTTGTTTTGGAATTACTTGAGGAAAATAATTTTTTTGGCAGGGAGGATTGTAATGTCTCCAATTAATAATTTTTCTAAGGGAAATTCTCAATTTTGAAATTTTGGCGAATAATAAATATTTTTAGTTAAATAAAATTAGGAGAAATAATTTGTGGAGATATTAAATAAATTTTGGAGAAAACATAATCTTTGGGACTTAGGAAAACAAGAAAAGTTAAATTGAACATAAGTTGTGGAGGTTACCAAAAAGGGAAATCTAACCATGGGAAGAATCAAACCATGGTATCAAAGCATAGTGTGAGAGAAATCGAACCATGGTATGAGGAAGGGAAAGCAACAATACAAGGAAGTATAGAGCTTCATTTTGATCATTCTATTTAGGCATTTCATTTCAGAATTGGAGAGTTTCCTTGAGCTGATTAGACAAGTCAACTAGTGTTGTTTAGCACAAGGAATTTCCAAGCGAAATTTCCACCCTCATTTCGAAGAACTTCGAGTGTCTCCTAATGAGTTAATTTGGGGAGTCCAATTCAGGATTTCAGCAGAGATTTATTGCAGGTATCCACTTAGTTTGTCACTCCTTGGGCATAGAGGCAATTCGAGTTGTTCATTGGAGGATCAATTATTGTGGGTTGGATTTCCAACTATTTTGCAGGGTTGAGAAGTAGTGTTTTGCCGAGTATTGGAGCTAATTTTGGAAGTTTGAGAAAGTAATTTTGCAGGGATTTCGAGGAGTTTCCATTCATGGGAAATTGTGCATTCTTGCAGTGGTTCGATTTTGTAGCTCAATAGTAGTCGGTGAAGGCTACATGTAGATTTTGGGGTTTCATTGACTGGTGGATTTACCCCAATAATTTTCTAGATTTTTCTGGGTTTTGTGAGCAGAGTCTGTGGCTAAAATTTCATAATTTTTCGAATGATATTCAAGTCTGAAATCCTCATTCTTGTAGCAAGGTGAATTGTTGGTTTAGCTAGGATTTTCACACTATTTGAGCATTCTGGGTCAGCTGGAATTAGCTCAAACAATTTCTGGGTTTTATTGGTCGAGGTGTGAGGAGCCTCTCTCTAATTTTTCATAAATTTCTTAGCAGTTTTGCGGGGTCATTTTGCAAATTTTCTATAACAGCTGTAGTAGCAGCGACAACATTATTTTAAGAGAATTTGAACATTTTGGGGCTTTCCAAGTCAGCTGGAATTAGCCCAAGAATCTTCTAGGTTTAGTAGATTTGGGTGAGAGAAGCATCAAGTTAATTTTTCAGAATTTTTGCAGCAGATTTGAGGCCTCAAATATCAGTTTTCCTCTAGCAACAACAATAGTAAATTTTTGGGCATAACAATAGCGAGTGAGCCATTTGAATGTGGAGTTTTCTTCATTCTCACCTAGATTTTTGTGTGCTTGCTTAAGCAATCCTAGGTGCACACATTCCACTATATTTGTACTCACCTTCTCATTGGATATTTAATAAATCGCTCAACTTCATTATTACTGCTTGGCAATGTCCTAAACTTGTTGTTTTGTGGAGTTTTCAGACCGCATGTATATTTGTTTGTTGTAGCTAATTCATGTGGGTGTGCTTTGGAGAGATTTTCCTGTGAGTCACAGGAAAACTGTATTTTCCAGCAACTGGAGGAGGTGGTAGCATTTGGGGGCCAAATTTCGAATGTTAAGACTAGACCAAATCCTTTATGGGTTTTGGTTGGTTTTTGGTGAGGAGCTCATGATTAATTTTGTAGAATTTTTTGAGCACCGAAGGTGGGGTTTTTAGCAGTTTCTTTCCAATAGACATGACAAATTTCTGGGGCAGCGTAGGGGATCATTGGAGAAGTTAATTCTATCACTTGGGCTTGTGGTTTTATCACTTGTGTTTGGTCACACTTTCCATTGAGGCAAGACCAGTGCACTCCTTCCACACTATTGTACTTTGCTCCAATTGATTAATAAAATGGCTCAGTTGGTTCTTATTTCTAGAGTTTACATGGGCGTTTGTTGAATGTTTGAAATTTTTGGTGTTTTATTTGTTATTTGCTTTTCGTACCACTATTTTTCCTATTTCGGAACATTATAGTAGTATCAGAGCCATAATCTTGGCTCGGCTTGTGGGAAACCCTTCGTTCTATGACAAAACCAGAATAAAAAGATAAGAAATCATGGGATCCAAAGAAAGATTAGAATCAAACAACATGGTAGTAACCTTGAATGAGGTGATTAGGATGCAACAAATGATGATTGATGTGGGGAATAATTTGATTCATTCCGAAATTGGGAATCCATACATGATTGCAATTGATGTGGAGTTATTGGAAGCAAATTGGAGGGCATACCAATCATTGGGTCATGAAATTCAGGCGTTCCTCTCTTTTTGGGAGTTTAGTGAACTAAGAGGTATGCAAAAACCAATGGGGATTTAGTGGAATTATGTTGGGATGATGGAAATGATTAAGGAAGAAGACGAGAGAGTAGTTCAAGGGGCCATGGTTGGAAAGGAGACAGTTGAGCATACATTTGTTGATAAGATGCCATCCGTTGTTGAGGTATCCCAGGTTATGACCGAGTTCTCAGGTGATAGTAGTGCACCACATGTTGATGAGGTGTCAGGAGACATATCCACTATTGATGAGGAGCCAATAGGCACAGAGGTATCCAGATCTATGTCATAGTTTCTAGATGACAATCTCCTACAGGTGACTGGTGAGCATGTCTTCACGTTGGGTTGTCTATGGAGGAGCAGTCGGAGGCTCATGTTGAGTCTATCATGGAGGAGGATGTGTAGCCATCCTTTGGGCTAGCCATTGATGAGGAGCAACATAGAGACCACAAATTGGGATTTCAGCATAGTTCACTTCAGAGGCACACTGATGGGATCTACAACGTTATTATCCCACACCTATGCATTGGATTGAGAGAGGCGGAGTTGTCTAGACATACTAGAGGGGATGACCCAGTTAGCAGCACTATTGGGTCACCTTTTCCCATTGGAAAGAGGGAGACAGAGCTACCTAGTCAGATCTTGTGCGTTGACTTGGATAGTGGGATGAGATGACCAGAGTTGCACAAGGTGCAACATCCATGTGTTGGGGTTTCTCTATGTGAGGAAGTTCATGCATTTAATCCCTCTCTTAGGGTTAGATGGAGAGAGATTCTAAGTTGGTACCTAGTGGAGTGGATTGGACTCATGAAGATGGTCTTAGACTGTAGTAAAGATCAGTGATATCTCTTAGACATCGAGGGCACTAGAGGTCTAGGTTGGCATTGGGATCCAACTGGACCTCCATATCTGATATTAGACATGCAGGATGGCTATGGAATTGATGAGGTAGTTGACCCAGTGACTGAGCACATACATTCCCGAGGGGAATTCCAGTCGGCATTAGCAGATAGGTGGTTTATGAGCAGGCTCCATGGATTGTATTGGCATGTTGGTTGCGCATGGGGTCGCAAGATGATTAAAATTCTCTAGAAGGAGTTGGTGGGAGGAGGTGGCATGGGTAGGCCACCAGACCAGGCATTGTATGGAGTCCATGTCTCCCCATTGGGGTATTGGGAATAGGAGTCACCGAGGATCGACACAACAGAGATATCCCCTCTAGCAAGTGTGGAGTTAGGCCACTTAGGATTACCATGGTAGATGAGGAGGTGTAGATCACTTCGTGGCAAGTGTACTAGCAACGTGGAGGTTGCATGGGCACATATGGGATTCCCTATTGTACATGGGGGCATGGAATTGAGCGTTGGTATTCAGGGGTGCATGGAATTGTGCCATGGAGTTCAGTTGAGCAAGATGAGCAAGATGATACTCAACCGGTTGTCAGAGTGTTGCCACCAGAGAGATATCTTGACGAGGGCATCAAGCACACCATTAGGTTTTCCACACTCATATTTTGGGAGAGAGTTGATCATAGGGTCGATTGTGAGCTACCCTTTATCATTCTCCAGAATTGCACATTGACACAGGGGACTTGGATATCATCTCTTTATTCTCTCCTCACGAGCGACACAACCCATGAGGTTCATCTTAGTCAGTTGGACGGGACACAATGCATTGGGAGAGAGGCCTTCTAGTTGTGGCATATGGTCAGGATGCGAGTTGGTGGATACAGGTGTGTGGGTAGTCTGATCTCTTGCAAAGGTAGCACTTGCACGACGCTTAAGCCCACACTGAGGGTGATACATGATCCCCTTCTAGTGATACATTCCGAGGTGTCTCTGGAGCATTTATAGTGGTTGGTGGACCTTGTTTATAGGCGGATGTTTAGACTCCAGACAACATTGGGGAGCACTTTTAGGAGGCAGGATGATAGATCCCACAGTGTGGAATGGCCGACGCAGGGTTGTGCCGCATGCACTAGATTAGTTCATGATGTATGGATTTCATATATTTATTGCATTCATGGACCTGAGACATGGTGCAGGTTGGTTCCATTAGCTGTCAGGACTATGTCACAATCATTCTGGTTGGGGATTCAGGAGTTTGGTTGGTCGATTGGATACTCTGCTTCATGGTGAGTGGGATTAGGATGGGGGATGACTCAACTCACTCTTGGTTTGACATATGGGGGAGCACCAAGACATTTTTCACATTGCAAGGCCAGTTTTCCATGTTATTTATCCAAATTGAGATTATCAATAGATGGCTAGACATTGATATCATGGAGATGCCAAGGCAGGATGAGCTTGGCCTTCACATATTTTTCGCCACCACGTTCCAGGAGAGGAGGATACAGTCTACACATGATGGGAAGTATGTCATAGTCAGAGTGGCGCAACATCAACATGGTGGCACCCCTCTGAGACTAGCATGGGATCCAGGCATCACCGGATTTCACGGTTTAGCTACCCTTAGGGGTGATCAAGTTCCTACAGGGGGGATCATTTAGATATTCCATTTGGTTTTAGTGGTTTTCTATTAGCATGGGGGATTTCACCAGCATGACAGGTTGGTCAGTAGGAGGATACTAGGGGAAGTTCATCCAAAAGAGAATTCATCTCCATAGGGATTGTGTTGTGTCTTCATGAGTTTACACTTGGAATGCATGAGGTAGACTACTCAGTAGGGAAGCTTCATGGGGAGTTGGACAAAGTCCTACATTTTCATGATTTTTTACTTATTTCTAGTATGCAAAGGGCCTTCGATACGTGTATCTAGTTGGATAGCGAATGGAGCAAGGTGTGCTTCACATTGATTAGGATGGCTTGGGATCTTGATATCAAGGGATTCCTTCATGTCAAAACGGTGTTGAGACTGGGGATGACTCAATGGTACATTTGGGACCCTGGTATTATTTATGGTTATAGTGGTGATCAGAAGTCAAATAGGGAATTTTTTCTGGAATTGCTTGAGGAAAACCGTTTTTTAGCAGGAAGGACTATAATGTCCCCAATTAATAATTTTTGTAAGGGAAATTATCAATTTTGAAATTTTGGAAAATAATAAATATTTTTAGATAAATAAAATTAGGAAAAATAAGTTTTGGAGGTATTAAATAAATTTTGGATAAAAGGTAATAGTTGGGACTTAGGAAAATAAGAAAAATTAAAGTGAACATAAGTTATGGAGTTTACCAAAAAGGGAAATCAAACCATGGCAAGAATCAAACCATGGTATCAAAGCATAGTGTGAGAGTAATTGAACGATGGTATGAGGAAGTGGAAGAAACAATACAAGGAATTATAGAGCTTCATTTTGACCATTCTATTTAGGCATTTCATTTCAGAATTGGACAGTTTCCTTGACCTGTTTAGCCAAGTCAACCAGTGTTGTTTAGCACAAGGAATTTCCAAGCGGAATTTCCATCCTCATTTCAGATAACTTTGAGTGTTTCCTTAGTGAGGTAACTTGGGGAGTCCAATTTAGGATTTCCACAGAGCTTTATTGCAGGTATCCACTTAGTTTGTCACTCCTTGGGAATAGAGGCAGTTCGAGTTGTTCATTGGAGGATCAATTATTGTGGGTTGGATTTCCAGCTATTTTACAAGGTTGCGCAGTAGTGTTTTGTCGAGTAATTGAGCTAATTTTGGAAGTTTAAGGAAGTAATTTGGCATGGATTTTGAGGAGTTTCCCTTCAGGGGAAATTGTGCATTCTTGCAGTGGTTCGATTTTGTAGCTCACTAGTAGTCGACGAAGGCTACATGCAGATTTTTGGGTTTCAGTGATTGGTTGATTTACCCCAATAATTTTTGGGTCTTTTTGGGTTTTGTGAGAAGAATCCGTCTCTAAAATTTTTGAATTTTTTGAATGATATTCAAGTGTGAAATCCTCATTCTTGTAGCAAGGAGAATTGTTGGTTTAGATAGGATTTTCACACTATTTGAGCATTCTGGGTCAACTGGAATTAGCTCAAACGATTTTTTGGGTTTTATTGGTTGGCTCTAGCTTCTTCCTTGATTCTTTGGAGACATGGAAGTAAATATAGTCTCCAAAAATCCTGAAGTGTGACACATCTGACTTTCTCCCCGAGAAAGCCTCATCTGGTGTAATCATGCCCAAAATATGATGAGGACTCTAGTTTTGTGAGTAGACAGTTGCGTTACATTCCTCAGCCCACAAATACAGAGGTAGGCCTTGATCATCCAACATCGCCCTCGTTTCTCCCATAATGCTACAGTTCTTTCTCTCAGTCATCTCATTCTGTTGTGGTTTGTGGGTTGTTGCCAACTCTCATTGAATGCCTTTTTTTGCACATAAAATTTTAAATTCATTCGACACCTACTCACCTCCATTATCGCTCATGAGAGCCTTCACCTTATTTCCAATTTCTTTCTCAACCATTGCCTTGATTTATACGAAATTGGAGAATGTCTCATCTTTCTTCTCCATGAAGAAGATCTAACACTTCCATAAGAATTCATCAATAAAAATGACAAAATATTTGTGTCTGGTAGTGGAGGTTGTCGATAAAGGTCCATAGACATTAGAGTGGATTCTTTCAAGGACTGCGTGCACTTCATTCTCTTGACATGGAATGTATATTTTGTGTACTTCCCCAAAGTACATCCTTTGCATACATCCTGTTTCTCAAGTGCTCCTTTGGGGAGGCCTATGGTTTTCTGTTGCATAATCTTTAGGGTTCCATGATGCAAATGACCAATTATTTTGTGCCAAAGTTCACCTACATCGCGGCTTTGCACATTCTCCTCCTTTGTGTTTAATGCAACACAATATTCTACTTCTAGCTTTTACAGGTTTTTCACATGAACCCTAATCTACTTCACCTATCCCGTGGCTATGTGTCTCAGTGTTAAATTTAGGTATGTTCTATGCTAGAGAAATTTATTTAAATTTTCACAGTTAGCAATCAAATCAGTATTAGGATAAACTGTAGATAGAACATAAATATAAATCGCAGAAGACAAGCCAAGACAAGAGGACACAAGAGATGGCGCGAGCCAGGGACAAACCCCACAATGTGTGGGGAAACCCTTTGATCAAATCTTCTTTTATCTTCAGAGTTTAGTAGAGAAGGAGAGAGAGAGTACATTTACAATAGAAGTCAACACTTTGACTTATCTAGATCCGAGCATAGATCATCTCCTGTAACAATGAGATCAGCTGAAGACATTCTACTTCAACTGATTCTCCAAGGTGACTCGTTCACCTATCATCGTGCTACATCTAGTCCTCTAGCTGCACCACTGCATACTGCACCATGCTGCACTAATCATGATAATCATCATGCTGCCCATGTCCATGATCTTATCATGCTACCCTCCATGTTCATGATCTTATCATGTTGCCCATAATCTACATCATACTGCCCATATATCATGCTGTCCATGATCTGATTTATCATGATGCTGCCCGTTGCATCATTCATCACAGTTGCACCATTGCTGAGATCATGCTTGTTGTATCTTTTGAAGTTGTTATAGCAGCATCCTTCCAATGATGAGATCTATTGAGATATTCATTGTGCTCTTTGTTAGATATTTAGGGCTACATTATTATAATGGCAGTTTCATTATGATTACACAAACGTGATATAGAAACTGTAGTGATAACTGAGAGATCACCTTTGTTTGAGAAGCTCATCATTAAATTGATGCCAAGACATTACTGCTAAGCTAGCAAGAGCATAGATCAACACACATATATAAACTGATATCATATGTTAATACGTAGTCATTTTTCATCCATCCGAGATTTGCTTATTCTTGTGGCTATTGTTGTTTAGTGAGACAGTAAGTACCTTACTGCGGCTAAGTGTCTCCATTTACAGCGTGTGACTGTCTTCATTGCCAGTGTGATCTTGTTGCGTCTTGTTGTGTTGTTTATTCATTGCTTGCATAATTTCCAGCGTGTATGTTTCCTTCATTGCGTGCGAAATTTGCCAGCATGGTCTCTCTGCCCTGCCAAAATGATGAGGGTATTACGTTGACTATGTAGAGAGCATAATATATCATGAACCATGAACAACGTATACATATATATAATATATATATATATATATATAATATATATAATATATATATTATATACATATTATATATATCTTGAACAACATAATATTTCCAGCGTATGAACCATGTTCACTTCCATTATGAACTGCGTATTATTCCATATGCTTTGACTGTGGTTCCTTTTTATTGACAACACATAATTGTATCTAGGGCATCACTTAACTGTGCGTATAATCGCTGGATTAGGGAATCATACTTGTAGCTAGGGCATCATCAAACAAGGACAGCGTATTCTTTTTGTGACTCTCCTTCTCCAAAAACCCAAGATGTGGAGAGGAGATCACATCAAGAATGTGTGATGAAATGACTTCAAGTCCTCTATATTTATATTAAAACATATATGATGAATAGTCACGACGTTTGGGCTTCTTGAGCCTACGTAAGAGCTGGTCGGCTTGATAATAATTACATAAACAAAATAATTTCATATCTCCATAAATACTTATCGAATCGAATGATCTTTGGATCAATCCTACACCTCTTGACGAGAGGGATCCAATAAAAATATCGATTGCCATAAATATGCTGACCCACATGGAGTTTGGCCCTAGTTGCCAATTTAACACTCTGTCTCAACTAGGGAGAACTCCATCCACTGATCCAAATGTCCGACTGTACTATCTCTGCCATCAATGCCCTGCACTGCTCTGCCCAACTCTGTTGGCTCTGCTTGGCTCTGCTCAGCTCAGCTCTGCTCAGCTCAGCTCTGCTCAGCTCAGCTCTGTTGGCTTTGCTCTGCTATGCTCAGCTCTGCTAGCTTTGCTCTGTTCTACTCTGCTCTACTGGCTTTTCTCTACTCTACTCTGCTCTGTTAAGCTCTGCTGAATTATGAAGAAGAAGAATTGATCGAGAATGTCTCATACCATTCTCCACTAACCTAAAGTAAGTCTCAGAGTGCATACCACTGGTCCCAGACCAGTCTCAACCAACTCGAAGTCAGCTTCGCAGTAAGTACCACTCCTACCACTGGTCCCAAACCAGTATCGCAGTCTTAGAGAGTGTACCATTGGTCTGAGATCGGTCTCAACCAACTCGAAGTCAACGTCATAGTGTGTACCACTCTCACTGGTCCCAGACCAGTACTGCACTGACACGAAGTCAGTCTCGGAGTATGTATCACTGGTCCCAGACTAGTCTCAGCCGACCCGAAGTCAGTGTCATAGTATGTACAACTCTGTCCCAGACCAGTATCGCAGGCTCAAAAAGTGTACTACTGGTCCCAAACTGGTCTTAACCGACCCGAAGTCAGCGTCATAGTATGTACAACTCTTATTGGTCCCAGACCAGTCCTACACTGACACAAAGTCAATCTCGGATTATGTACCACTGATCCTAGACCAGTCTCAGCCGACCTGAAGTCAGCGTCATAGTATGTACAACTCCTACCACTGGTCCCAAACCAGTATCATTGATCCTAGATCAATGGAGGTCATCCTAGTGTAGGGAGTACGGTAGATACAACGATGCATCCATCGGTACTACTATGGTCCCTAACTTCATTTCCCTACTCATTGATCAGATGAGAGGTACTTCCCATGAGTCCCAGACTGCATGGGTAGGATGCCTCGACAGGAGAACTTAATGAATCCTGTCCTCACAGGAGCACACATCAATCCTGCTACAATCGCCATGGAGAACACATCAATCCAGGCCTCACAGGAGAACTAATCATCTTGCTACACAGGAGAACAAATCATCTTGTTCCACAAGAGAGCAAATCATCTTGTCCCACAAGAGAGCGAATCATCTTGTTCCAGTGCGCACCACCAGGGGAGGGTGAGTCACCCTGTGGTCGTATGTTGCTCCAGTAAGAATTGCAAGCCCCCCAGAGCTCCCAGAGCTCAATGTATGAAACATGTAGGACCCTTTTACAAAGGTCTCTCGATGACTCCAAGTCGTTAGAGAAAATCACAAATTTGATCTTTCCTCGGGGCTCTGACCTGTACATCATCTTAGTGCGATGGAGCCTCCTTGATCACCGACTTACCATATCCCAGATAAGGCAACATTTGATGTTTGTCTGTTGGAGCAATTGTCGAATACGAGATTCCTCAATAATCAAATGCCACCTTTGGTTGTCACAAAGAAAAACAACTCACTTAAGAGCTTCCGTAGCCATGTAGCTTCATACGAGATCATACTTGTAGCCCTGTATTCAGTCTTGGCAGTGCTTATAGCAACCGACTTCTGCTTCCTGCGTCGAAGCATAACCCAAAGAGAACCAGCATTGAAAAGTGCTCTAGTGATCCTCCACACTGCCTGCCCATTCAACATTCGAATAATAATGCAATTTCATCTTTCTGGCAGTGTATCTCAATCCATGAGAGATTGTGCCCTGAAGATATCTCAGAAGATTCTTGGCACCAATCCAGTGAGGCTCAACCAAATATGAGCACACCATGCTAACTACAAAACATATGTTTAGACGGAGGTTCACCAAGAACATCAATGCGAATGATTTTATGAAACTGAGAGTCATTCCCAAAGCTTGGTCCGTCATCACTACCATATAACTTATGATCCTTGAGGTAGTCACAGGCCTGCAGTTTATCATTCCGCTTCCGGAATCCAACTCCCTCTGTCTTCTACAAATGAGAGGGTCTGCACTTGTTAGACATAGGTGCTGGTATGAGAGGTCTATCATCCTCAACCTTCGGGTAAAGGTTTGGATTGGTTTCACTCTTAGTGAATCTCAACTTCATTTGAAATCTATCAATCCTCTCATAGGATTCCCAGGGTGCTTTGCTTCAAGCCATAGAGGGCTTTCTTCCACCAGCATACGTGAGATTCCTGATCATCAATCTCAAACCCCTCGGGTTGTTCCAAACCTGTGGACCTGCTACATGAGGGGGAATGGTCCCCTTGTAAGATTTTCCTTCAGTACATCTCAGACATGTACCTTCATGCTCTTTTTGAATTTAGGCATCGTTATCGCCATCTGACTCATAGACCTCCGGTGCTGTGTGAATGGACATGGTCCCCAATGGACTTCCTGCAACTTGATACAACCCTGAACTCAAAAACATCTTTGAAAATTCAATTTTCAAACACCTACCTTTCCATTGACGAATGCCACCATAAAACCTTTGACTTCCATCCCCTTTTCAGGATAGGTGGCATTGGCTCCAAGTGTAATCCCACGATTGTTTCCATCTCTACCAAATTAGAGAGTGCACCGTTCTATCCGATGAAGTGCCTTGAAGCACTGGGGTTCCTTGCTTCCTTGAAGAGTTGGCCGTTTCTTTGATGACCTGCATCTTTGTCATTCGGACACTCCTTCGCCTAAGGGCCAAACTCATAACCAAGACATCTACCTTTCCTTTCACCCTTAGATCCGAACTTCCAAATGAAGTCATCAGAAGTTCTGCTGCGCCATTCTGAGAGTATGCTCTACTTTGACTTCACCCTAAGTGAATTATGAGGAACCCATTGATCCTTGTGTCTTGTCCCAACTATCTTTGTTGATTGCTCTTTCACTCTTGCTTGGCATTATCTTCACCTCAGCTCTGATACCATGTTAAATTTAGGTATGTTCTATGCTAAAGCAATTTATTTACATTTTCATAGTTAGCAATCACATCAGTATTAGGATAAACTGCAGATAGAACATAAATATAAATCGCAGAAGACAAGCCAAGGCAAGAGGACACAAGATATGGCGCGAGCTAGGGACAAACCCCACAATGTGTGGGGAAACCCTTTGATCAAATCTTCTTTTATCTTCAGAGTTCAGCAGAGAAGGAGAGAGAGAGAGAGTACATTTACAACAGAAGTCAACACTTTGACTTATCTAGATCTGAGCATAGATCATCTCCTATAGCAATGAGATCAGTTGAAGACATTCTGCTTCAACTAATTCTCCAAGGTGACTCCTTCACCTATCATCGTGCTACATTTGGTCCTCTAGCTGCACCATTGCATACTGCACCATACTGCACTAATCATGATAATCATCATGCTACCCATGTCCATGATCTTATCATGCTACCATCCATGTTCATGATCTTATCATGCTTCCCATAATCTACATCATACTACCCATATATCATGTTGTCCATGATCTCATTTATCATGATGTTGCCCATTGCATCATTCATCATAGTGGCACCATTGCTGAGATCATGCTTGTTGTATCTTTTGAAGTTGTTACAACAACATCCTTCCAATGATGAGATCTATTGAGATCTTCACTGTGCTCTTTGTTAGATATTTAGGGCTACATTATTATAATGACAGTTTCATTATGATTATACAAACATGATATAGAAACTGTAGTGATAACTGAGAGATCATTGTTGTTTGAGAAGCTCATCATTAAATTGATGCCAATACATTACTGCTAAGCTAGCAGGAGCACAGATCAACACACATATATAAATTGATATCATATGTTAATACGTAGTCCTTTTTCATCCATATGAGATTTGCTTATTCTTGTGGCTATTGCTGCTTAGTGAGACAGTAAGTACCTTACTGCGGCTAAGTGTCTCCATTTACAACGTGTGATTGTCTTCATTGCCAGTGTGATCTTGTTGCGTCTTGCTGTGTTGTTTAGTCATTGGCTGCATAATTTCTAGCGTGTATGTTGCCTTCTTTGCGTGTGGAATTTGCCAGCATGGTCTCTCTGCCCTGCGTAAATGATGAGGGTATTACGTTGACTATGTAGAGAGCATAATATATCATGAACCATGAACAGCGTAATATGTTATGCGTATATGTCATGAACCATGAACAACGTATATGTCATGCGTATATATATCTATATATAATATCTATATAATATATATATATATATATATAATATATATTATATATATATATATATATATATATATAATATTATATAATATATATATCTTGAACAACATAATATGTCCAGCGTATGAACCATGATCACTTCCATTATGAACTGCGTATTATTCCATATGCTTTGACTGCGGTTCCTTTTTATTGACAACACATAATTGTATCTAGGGCATCACTTAACTGTGCATATAATCACTGGATTAGGGCATCATACTTGCAGCTAGGGCATCATCAAACAAGGATAGCGTATTCTTTTTGTGACTCTCCTTCTCCAAAAACCCAAGACATGGAGAGGAGATCACATCAAGAATGTGTGATGAAATGTCTTCAAGTCCTCTATATTTATACTAAAACATATATGATGAATAGTCACGACGTTTGGGCTTCTTGAGCCTACATAAGAGCTGGTCAGCTTGATAATAATTACATAAACAAAATAAATTCATATCTCCATAAATACTTATCGGAATCGGATGATCTTTGGATCAATCCTACACCTCTCAACGAGAGGGATCCAATAAAAATATCAGTTGCCATAAATACGCTGACCCACATGGAGTTTGGCCCTAGTTGCCAATTTAACACTCAGGAATGATTTTCTTTTGCTGAAGATCACATTATAACCACGGTCTTCCAAAACTACAAAAGAGATGAGATTTTTCTTTAGGCGTGGAATGAACATGACATCCTTGAGCCTGGGGGGGAGCTTGAACGCCTTTGAAAGGTGATTTTACCAATCTCGGTCGTGCTATATCTTTCGTTGTCCTCCATGTCGATGTGCATCTGCAAATAGTTTTTGTCCAAGTCACTAAAAATGTCTCTACACCCTGTCATGTGGAACAATTCACCTGAGTCCAAGTAGCACATGCTCACCATCACTATGCTAGCCATGCATATAATGAGGGTAAAGTCAAGCTCAAATTATGAAGCCAAGACTTCACCTGTTGCTCCTCCTAATGTCTTCTTGATTTACTTTTTATGTTGACACTTCATGTCATAGTGCCCAAATTCATGACAATGGAAGCATTTAATTTTGGACAAATCCTTCTTCTTGCCCCCTTGGTTGGACTCTGGTTTGGATTGAGATTTCTTCCCTTTTCCCTTCTTTACATTTCCATCCAATGCAATTTTTTCTTGATCCTCGCCCTTGGATGAAGTCCTATGTCTGGTATTCTTCCTTATTTCCTGTTGTACCAAATTGGACCATCAGCGCTCCCAGTTCGGTAGTTTATCCGTCCCATTCATTGAATATTGATAGCTATGCCAGCTCTTAGGAAGGCCCAGAATGGATAGGATTACCAAGTCTTCTCTAGGGATATTAACACTAACCCCACCAAGTTCATCACCACATTGTGTGAACTTGCTCAGATAATGTGGAATAATGTCATTCTTCTGCATTTTGATACTTTGAAGTTTATCCTTGAGTGCCAGCTTCCTGTGGTCACTATTATTCTCGAATAATTTTTTCAATGCTTTCCACATTGCGAACGAAATTTCCTTTCTGTGGAGATTTGAGACAATGTGATCTTGTACTCCCTCCAATATTAATCTCCTCTCCTTGGCTACATATTTCTTCCACTGAGCAAGTTTTTGGGCATCAGAATCTAGTGGTTTTGTAACATTTGTCTTCATGTATTCTAGCAATCCATTGTCATCCAATACCACCTCCATGTGATCCTTCTATGCAAAAAAATTAGAGGTGCCTTCCAAGGCATACTCTAGCCTTAGTCCATTAAAGGCCATCTTCTCAGCTTTGAAGAAATCATGTTGCACTGAGCTCCAAAATTGAACCTCCTGAGCAACAACTTTAAAATTTCTTCTCTTATGTGAATCCTTCTCAGATACCATGTAGAAATTATGGTGTAGATTTGCAACTGTTCATGAAGTTTTAATCAAAATCATAAGACACAAACCTACTCTACTATTGTGTAAACATTAATTCACAATTCAGAACAAAAATCTCAGACATGCAATAAGAAACCACAGACATGCAAATAGTATTTTTCCCGGGGAAAGAAAACTATTAAAATCCACAATGCATACTTGCAAATATCTTATGAATAGATATGTATTACAATTTCTTTGCTCAATCGAGCACAACCTGCAAGTGCAAAACATATCTCTCTACTCACTGAGATGCTCTAACCTAGACTTAGTCAATTTCTACATTTGTTTGAGCCCCTATTTCCTTGCATAATTCCTTGAGAAATTAGGCCACTATTAGTTAGGAATTTCTCAAAAATGGATTGCGCAATTCCTAAGGTTGATCATTTGATTGCATGCAACACATGTACACTCAAGACTAGTTTACAACTGATGTTACACTCCCTTGGAATCTACACCAAACCTAGGGAACTCGAATTCTTTGCATGCATTAGCTATTTTGGATTGATTGATTAGTTAATTGGATGATCACTGAGTTTGACTGAAGTCCCATTGCTTAACTGGCCTTCCACTAGTTCCTCTAGAAGTTGGAACTAGTTTAACTGAAACAAGCTAAGATATCTGACCTTGATTGCTACAAATTAGCAATCACACATGATTAACTAAACTCTAACTCCTCCAACTCGAATTTACTAAGTAAATTGGGTGACACAAGCTATGTCACACAATTTAAATGCATCCAAGTTGTTTGTTGATGTGGAAACTTGAATTTACTCAATTTAATCAAGACAAAATCAAACTGAGAATTTCTTGCTACATTTTTCATCAAGGCATATATTGATACAAGATTCTTTTTCAATCCCAACACATATAGAACATCATGTAGACGTAGGATTTCACCATAATCCAAATGAAATGAAATAGAACCAAACCCCTTCACAGGATAAGTAGAATTCTCCCCAAGAATGATCCGAAATTTTTTCTTCCTCTCAACCAATTTTGAGAGGACTTTGCGATAACCAGTGAAGTGACTAGAGGCCCCATTATCTACCAAGAAAATATCAAATGAATATGGAGGAAAGGAAATAGAATTAGAGAAATTTTGAGGTCTAAAATGGGCCTCCTAAGGAATATTACAAAATAATAGTGGAAATAATAAAATAATATTAGATTACCTCATCAAGTTTTGGAGGGAAAAAAGAAAAAACTATTTTTTCAACTTATCTCCATACAATTTTACTCATTTTTTTAACGGGAACACTCGTTGGATGTGAAATTTAATTTTTCATCCAAGGAGTAACCCATGTTGCATACTTTCAATGGACCCCACTACATGAAAAATGTGAAATATGAGAAAAAATGTGGTTGTTATCATGTTTTTTCATGTATTTCACATTTTTTGTGTGGTAGGGTCCATCGAAAGTATGCTACATGGATACTCCTTAGATGCAAAGTAACGAGTGCTCCCACTCAAAATTTGAGTATAATTGTAGTAAGGTAAGTTGAAAATACGAGTTGAAAAAAATATTTTTTATCTTTGTATTTTATTATCCTTTTATGTTTTTACTCCAAAAATGGTGAATCATCCCCAATGGTTGACATCATCATATTGAATCCTATTGGTTCTTATAAATTTTGTTTTTGTTGTACATTTTTGTTTTGAGGCCCATTTTTTTACCTCAAAATTTCCCTAATGAAAAAATTGAAATAGGAAAATATTCATATTGAGTAGCAACTGCATTATTTTCATACATTGAGTTCCTTGATCTCTTGGGATTACAATGGCCTTATTCACAATCAACAGGGTCTTTTCTTCTTCTTCTATTGTTAGACCTATAGTTATTATAGCCACAATTGTTGTTGTAGGACCTCAAAGCATTTATCTTTTTTGGATAGTCTCAAGCATAGTGATCATGCTTGTGGCAATTGAAACATTCAACTTGTGGCCTCTCCTTTATAAATCTTCTATTGGAGTCCTAGGATTCAGGGCCAGGGTTCTTGAATTATATGGTCTTCCTCTTCCTTTTGTCTTCTTGTCTTTTGCAACAAATGTAGAGGGTTCTCCTTCTTCATGCTTTTGAATTCTCCCTCTAAAAATCATTTTGGTCTCCTCTTGAGTGCACTTGCCAATTGTATCATCAAATTAAGGAAACATATCACTGTTGCTAATAGTTTTAATAAATGTATCCCAAATAGGTGGAAGACCTCCAAGGGAATTTAGTACTAGCTCTCTATCAAAAGTAACTTCTCCAGCAAACAATAGTTGATCCTTGAGTTCAAATATCCTCATGAAGTATGACTGCACAATCTCTCCCTTGTTCATCTTGATGTCCTTGAGTTGATTCTTCAAGGATAGACTATGATTCAAGTTGCTGACTTCATACATCCTAACCATCTTATCATACATTCCTTGGAATTCTTCAACTTTGAAATATAAATGATCAAATGGTCTTTCAATGAATCAATAATAATTTTCTTAGCTTTGAGCTCGCCTTTCTTGTACTTGGCTTTGATAGCAGAAGAAGAATTCTCAAGAGGCTCAGGTACCTTGCCTTCAACATATTCCAAGACATCATTCTCATCAAAAGTAACATCCAACCTAGCTCTCCAAACAACATAGTTAGATAAGTCATTTAACTTCTCTTCAATCTAGAAGTACATCTTGGCCATGTCAAATAATATTATGCCAATAAAATTCCTTCAAAGGTGATTTCTCTTGTCTCCTTTGGTTTGTCTTTACTCAGCTTTGAAACCATGTTAATTTTCCAGTGTTCTATGATGAGACAATCACTTATTACAAATCTTCTTTAATTAAAAATAGCTTATCCAATATTATTTAAATATTGCAACAACAATAAGAAATTGTAGATAGAACGGTAAGCCAAATGCACAATAGAAGACAACCAAGAACAATAGAGACAGTGATTTGATCAAAGACTAGGGAAAAACCCCACAAGGGGGAAACCCTTTCCAAATTCTTCTTTTATTAGATTGTCATCAAATGTTCAACAAAGAGATACATAGTCCAAGTACATAAAAAAAACAAGTCAAATTTCAAAGCCTTGAATATCCAAAGCAACCATCTAATATACAATCAAATATGAGCCAAAAGTCAAATTTGGCCAAAAAGTCAAATTTGCAATTTCTGGTCAAATTCAACAATAGTCAATGCTACCCTAACCATTCAACGGTAAAAGTGTTATGTTCAGTCAAGGTAGTAAAGAATTCGATCTCCTTCCCTTAGTTAAACTCGATCAAAATAGTCATAAAATCTACCTTCAAATTTGGCCAACACACCAAGTCAAATCTATGGTCAACCATGGTCAAATTGCCTAGAACATCTCGCCCTTCTCTCTCCTGAATTCAGCCTCAAAGAAAAAATCCATATCCCAAGTCAAACCAAGCCCAAAAAACCAAAATTCAACACTAGTCAAAGGTGCCAAAATAGAAAGTCAACATAGTCAACAAAATACTCTCTCTCCTCTTCACATGTGTGAGCTTAGACCTAGAATTTTCAAAGCTAATTGGTCCAAATGAAGAAAGATGAATGTGTGATTTGATGAATCCAAGTAATGCCAAGTGTGGTTTATTTATATGTGGTCTTGGGGGTCGAATTTCCTCCTTTAGGCTGACTTGATCATTTTGATGTGACATGGTCCATCATTAAAATAATAATTTTCCCATGTGCAAATTAAATTCTTCTAAGGGCTAGTAGGGTCTTCTTCGTTGAATTTTCTAAGTCTATCCATTAGAAAATTAATCTGTATTCTATTGGTTTATTCCTTCTACTTGTAAATTCTGAACAAGTTATTTAAATCATTTAAATACAGAAATAAACACAATACAGTCACAACATCTACAGATCATCAGCTAAAAGAAAACAAACACACAAGTGATAGCGTTATATTTGGACAAATGTCCCCGGAAAAACCCAATGCAGGAAAACCGATGCAACTATTTTGAGGGTTTATTATTATGCAGTATTTCCTTGAGTACAACTGGGTGCCTAACCGGCTCACCCGATAGAGAAAAAAAACACGACAATAATACCTCGCTATTCGGAAATAGGTATTCAGAAAACCTTTCCCACAAAACCCTCTACAACGTCTCTAAAGCTCTGCGCTAGCCCTTATGGCCTTTGTGTCAGCCTCTTGCTGCCCTGCGTTAGCCCTCTAAGGCACTGCGCAGCCTATGGGACCCTCTGTGTGACTCCTGCAGCCTTAGTGTGGATGACGCAGTCCCTCTGGCATTTGTGTTGTCTCTACTGGGCTTTTTGTGGCCTTATTTGGCTGCTGCCTCTCACTCTCTACTTCTGCACTGGTCTCTTGGCACTGTCTCTGCCTCTATTCCTAGTACTCGTTGCCCCTCGTTGCTGATCATCGATTCAACTTTTTTTATCAACCCCACTCTAGCAAAATGAATGTCTGATCACTCTGGTGTGTCTTCCAACGAACCCTCAAGCCTCCCCTTATACTTTTCTCATTGGTCCTTCAACGAATGAGATTAAATCTCTAATCAATAGCTAAGCTTAGATTTGGCTTGATCCATGACTTTTGGAACCTTCTAACCTGGTTTTATATTAATACCCATTAATATTTTATTTTTCCTAAGTTTAGACTAAGAACTCCATTAAAAATATTAATTATTTTAATATCTCCCAAACTAGGTGCAATCTATCCAAACCATTTTTGGGTCTTGGATATCTCATGTGATTTAGCCTCTCCACCAATTTTCATGGCTAGAGCACATCCAATTCTACCACAAATCAACACTCCCTCTTAGCGAGGACGGTGCTCTAGTAATAATCCTCACTGAGCATCACTCTGATTATCTGGCACCAGTACCTGTACTAATGCTAGGCCTCCCCGCCCAACATCCTCTACACTGTTGCATCTTGTAATGCTGCTCATGGCCCTCCCACTGCCACTACTACATCCATACAACAACTCCCTCTGCATCCATGCTGTTGCTGGTCCATCCTCCCAACACTGCATCCACCTCTCATCATGTTGCATCATGCTACTACACTGCAACTTAGTTACTAAGAAGTAGGTAACTGATCCACCCAACTTCTGGCATCCCTGTCACGCTAGAAACACTCCTGATGTTGAAGGTCTCTCTGCCACTCACAAGTGCTCCCTCTACTAACCTTTGTGCTACTGCAACAACTCCCTGCATCTCGCACCATTGCACACCTCTTTGTGCCATCCTGCAACGTTGCCGCACTCTCGTGCCTCTCGCATTGTTACAACCTGCTAGCCTCGCGCTGCTAGGGGACTCTTGCACTATAACACTCTTTTCTGCTTCATCTACATCCGTCTCTTCCTACATTCATCAGTGTTGCTACTCCTTTAGGTTGGGTACCTCAAGGATCTTTCCCCTCATCGCTTGTAGTCCTCCTAACTATAGCTCAATGTCTCCCCACTTCTTCTCTAGTGGCACATGAGAACTCATGTCACAATCATCATCCTCCTTGACTTATTTCTCCGCCTTCACTAGCACTACCTTAGATTCAGATGCCTATCCCTTGTTCTTCTTCCTTAGACATTGGTTTGCATAATGACCTAGTTCCCCACAGTGGAAGAACTTGACCTTGGAGAGGTCCTTCTTCCTCTTCTCCTACTTTCCTGCAGATTCCAGAGTTGCATCCTCTTCCTCTTCTTTCTTGATCCGAACTTCTTTGCTGCTACTTCCCGTCTTGGTTAGTCAGCTGATCTCTTCTTGATGAAGAGTTGCCCACAATTCTTCCCAATCTAGAAGATTCACCCTACCTAGTATGCTCTGGACAAATGTCTCCCACTCCTCGGAGACTATGATTAGTTTGGTTCTTACCATCAACTCTTGATCTGGTGTGGCCCCTATGGAAATCAGTTGGTCCCGGATCTCCTTCAACTGACTGAGGAAGAGATCTATCTGCTCTCCCTTCTGCATCTGGTATGATTGTAGTTGATTCTCAAGTAGCATCTTCCTCTACACGGAAGTATGCTGGTACAACGTCTTCAAGGTATCCCACATTTACTTTTCCATCTCCTTCTCGACAATATGTTGGACCACATGATCCTTGACCACATTGAGGATGATGCATTTTACCTTGGCCATTGCCTCCTCGTACCTTTCATTAGCTACTGGGTCAACTGGGATAGCCATTACTCTCAAGACGAAGCCCTTGATGCGATGTCTATCTAAAATGGATAGGATCCTGGCCTTCGAGACCACAAAGTTGGACGCTTCGTCCAACCTATCCTGATCCCTCAGCCCATTCTCGACGATCTCTATGTTATTCTCTATCGACTCCTCTAAGTCTCTCTACTTCCTGCCTGGAAGTTCTCAGATCGACTCTTATTGAGTCTCTCTACTTCCCGTCTGAAAGTTCTCTTTGGGACTCCTTCTGAGTCTCGATTTCCTTTCTGGAAATACTTCTACCAACCATCAAGCTTCCCTTCTTCGATCATCTGTGCAACTGCAACACTAATCCGAATTCCTTGGCTAGAAATCCACTTCGGCAACAACTCCCTCTACCTTGGTTTTTCCCTGTGAGGTATTGTTCTGACTGTTATCACTCAGAAATTTTCCATAGAAGTTATCAGAAGAAGGAAAAGATTGAGGTAACCACAAACCAATAAGTATAGGCTCTAGCCAACCTATGACTCAGAGAGGGCTCTCTCTATATGATTTAGCTTTGTTTTGTCGAGATTTTAGGCTAGTTCTTAAAGTTGAGGGGTTTTTGATTTGTATTGAAGGTTGGATGGTGGGATCCTTAAAATAGATGGATATAATGATGTCTCTGGACTATTGGGCTATGGATTCAAAGAAGGGCAGTAAAATTGGGATTAACTCATTTAAGGGAGTGTTCAAAGGGCAAGCTAGCAGAGTAAAGTGCAGGTCTTTGGGCCAGATGGGTGAAATAATCTTAACCAGGGTGAGAGAGCACTTAAGAATTCTCAGACCAGGATTAAAATGAGGAACAAAGGATAATCATGAGCAAAGGGCAATTAAGAATCCTTTGCTATAGATCAGAGGGAGACTATCTAATCAAAGGAGAAATCAAGAATTCCTTATCTTAGATAATTAGCAGAAAACATTAAAATGCATAATAGTTAAAACAGAGTGCAATGAAGCAAATTCTAAGATATCATTCCATGTTATAGCATTCATATTTCAGATACATTAAAGATTATGGAAAAAATCTTAAAGAAAGATAACAATACAAGAGAAAATACTTGTCTGTACTTCACAGTACACATGAATCCTGTGAAATGTCTTGTCTTTATTCGTTAATCCAATGTGTTGTTCCAAACAGTGATACAATAGATTACAGTCTTTTGATCAAGAAAGTCTATAGAAATGTCTAAGAATCCACCCTACATACTTCAAATTGTGAAGTATTTATACAAAAAATTATTACAAAATATCTCAAACTAACTTGAAATTTAATGTAGGAAATAGAATATCTTCTTGCAAGAAGATAAAGATAGCTATTGAACTGTTTCATGTTGTTCCTTTTTATGTGGTACTGATGGCTTTTATGGTTTAATTTGCAGCCCTTTGTGTTGGATTGTAGTTGTGGTATTTTACGCTGGAAATTTTGTCAACTTTTATCTTTCACCTAATGCTCTTTGACCTTGATACTCTTTGACCATGATGTCTTGTTTTCATCTGCTTTACCTGGATGTTTTATTTTTACTGTGCAGTAACTCTTTGCTATAAATTTATCACAGTAAATCAGTCAGTGTCTCCCACCATTTTGCATCTGGTAATTTCACATTCATCATCCTCCTGTAGATCTCATCAGCTTCAGTGTACTTGGCAAAATTGGGCTTAGTGATGAACAAGTGTTTAATCTCATGTTGGAGAAAAAATAAGTTCTTGAAATTGTTATAAAAAACTTTTCCTGTTGGAAGTTCTTTTATAGATGAAGTTATGGCTTGTTCCTTAGTGAATTTCCTTAGTCTATTATCATAGTCCAGTTGTGTCATAAGTTTGTCATTGATGACTGATGGACTAGGCAATCCTTTCTCCCTCAAAATTTGGAATTTGGCCATGAATCTATTAATGGCCACCTGCATGTTATTATCACAAAACCTGACCCTGATAGGTTGTTGATCAGGAAGACTTCAAGTACCTATTTCAAACCAAAATTGTGGCTGAGGCTTAGCCTCCTCAACTTGAGAGGGCTCTCTCACTAGGTTAAAGATTTTAGTTTAAAGATTAGATGCTAACTCTATGGAAAAAACAAGTGAAAAAAGTATAAATGGTTGAACACAATCAATAAACATCCATTGGGCTATGGAGTCAGAGTATTTTTTTAGTACAATAGCATATTAACTTACATGGAAGTTAGGGCATAGAGAGTTTTAATCTATCGACAAAATAGAGACATAATATAGGAAACATAGTTTATAAACACATGAAGGAAGTTAGAGCACTATCAATGAATTCTAAGTAACATGTGTTCATACCTCTGCAAGTGAGCAAATAAGGAAAATGATGAGAAAATCAAACACATAAAACCCTCTCTGAATCCTAAGTAGTAAAGCTAAACTTTTGCATTAACATCAAACATTTAGTCCTCTACAATAACATTATGCTTGTTTCTTCGAAAATTTCCAACCCTTGAGGCATTCCACCTCTTGTCTGATATAGAGTTCATTACAATCTTGGATTCCTTCCTCCAACATGAGGGGAATTCGAATTTGCTTAACTTGACACCTATTCATACCTAAACAGGCTATTAATTACAAGTGGTAGTTAACTAATAGTCCTAGAGTCTTAATACAATTAGGAGTACAACTCCTTATTATGATAGTAACAACCTAGACTATGAAATAAATTCGATATTTGACAACTGCTCCTCCTTAACTTTGACCTTGGTGATGACTATAACCTCCATGCTGGCCTTCAATCATTTCTCTTTTGATTGTCCTGAAAACTCAGAAAATGTCCCCTGCAATGCAGTGTTGGTCTTCAATGATATTCCTCGAAGCTCTTGCTGGTCAAAGTATCCCTTTTAATCATATAACATATGTTGAACTAGCCATGGAAACCTTCCCTTACACTTGTGCAAAATCAAAATTCCTTAAAGTTTCCTGAAGAAAGTCAAACTGGGTGCGCTATGAAATGAACTGTTATTTTTGTAGTGCAAGGCTTAATTCTTGCATATATTTTTCATTCCTTGAGTTTTTCTTTACTTAGTATTGAAACCTTTTGAAATGATCTCCTTACACCTCTGTAACAACATTCTTCTTCATAAATAACCCATTCATCCCTTTGAAGATTAACCAGAAAGAACAAAATTGCACCTACAACAGTTTCGTATCGCGCTACGAAACTGTTGTGCATTGCATGTCACCTACAGCAGTTTCGTAGCGCGCTACAAAACTACTATGTGAGTCAAATTACACAGTTTTTTCCAAAAACTTTCCTCAAGATTCTTCTGAGTTGTTCCCTTATGCCAATATGCCACATATACTTGAGATTACCCATCCATAAAACAACTTCAAAAAGTGATGTCCGAGCTTCAATCAAAATTGTGTTAAGGTTTTAGTGCGTCTGTCGGGAGCCTAAAGATTACTCATTCCCAAAATCAAGAAGCTGAACTTCTGAAGGTAGCAGGAGCTCAGATAGCTTTTCGAGGCTCCAATCTACCTTGATGACTCCATACATTTTCAAAGTTTTAAAGGTGGCTTCGTGAAGAAGATATACACGGAGCAATCTTGACCCCAATCCACCTACTCTTGTGGACAATCCAGACTCTATTTCAAGAGGCAGTCGAAGATTTTCAGAAATACAAGGTACTCCATCTTATTCAAAATCTTTTCTCTCTAAATTCTCACGAAGTCCAAAGCAAGGTTTGTTAAGCTGAAGACTTCGAGATATTTTGTATATGATCAAAATCTGTTTTGGAAAGATGCAGCAGTAATTTTGCTGAACTGTCTCCTTGAAGAAGAAGCTGATAAAGTTATTGAAGAATTTCATAAAGGAGATTGCAAAGGACATCATTATTAGAAGGCTACAACAAACAAGATCCTAAGAGTTGGATATTTTTGGCCAACAATGTTTAAGGATATCTACAAGAAGATCGTTGCATGTCATGAGTGACAAATTTTTCAAAGGGATGAAGGGGTACTGTTATCACTGTAAAAGAAAAAAAAATTCCTTAAAAAATTTGGACAACCTACATGGTTCCTAAACTTTTGTGTCAGTCATGGTCAAGTCATTTTTATGTTTTTAGAGTCTAAGTCATAGGTTTAAAGTCTCATTTCCAACATCAAATAAAGTTCAACAACCTTGTTTAGCCCCTTGTGAATCCCATGTCATGTTTAAAGTTTCATGTGTCTAGTCATTTCAAACTTTTGAACGCGCTATGAAACTATCTAGGCGTTTTCATAGCACAAAGCCTTGAAATTACACTACCTGCGCTACGAAATTGGGGATTCGTAGTTAGGTGTTTTCGTAGTGCAAAACCTCGAATTTGCATTGGATGCGCTACGAAAGTGGGGATTTGTGTCAAATCTTGTCTAACTATCAAATCCACCAGAATACGTTAGATTTTCATCATCAGATGCCAGTCCATGAACCTTACCACTCACATGCAACCATTCATATCAATCATTAGATTCATTAGGGGTCATTTTGTCTGCACTCATTTCAAATTTCAAAAAAAGAAAAGGGTTAGTTGGTCCTGGTCATTCCGTGTTGGTCTTGGCCATATTCATGCATAAGACACTTGCTACTGTTCTTAAGTTCAAAGCAAACAAGCCCAAGGTGAGCAGAGACCAGAATTCTTCCGCAGGTTTCAAACGAGGCAGCTCTTCAAATAAGCAAGGCATTTTCTTCTAGGTTGTTCTATGTGTAGGGATTTCAAAGGAGAAATGTTGGAAGAGAAGAAGAATCACAGGTCAGGCCGATGTTTGAGAACTGAGCCTGAAGGCTTAGATGCTCTTACAAAGGATAAAGAAGTTGAAAAAGCCAATTTCAAAAGAGTAAAAGCCATGTGGGAAAAAGGAAAAGTTTCAAAACCTGAAGTAGTTGGCGGAGATACTCAATATTTCACCTGGACTATCCCTGCAATAAAGGAGGCAAGATCAGAATGATTGATGATAGATTAAGAACTAATATCAGGGTGATGAAAAGACAAATTGAAGACCTGGAGATTTAGCTGAACAAGTCTGGAGGTCAGCCTTAGCACAACTGAATAGGGTAGTAAGTGATGAAACCTTAATACAATTTGATTGAAGCTAGGACATTACTTTTTGAAGTTGTTTTATGGATGGGTAATCTCAAATATATGTGGCATATTAGCATAAGGGAACAACTGAGAAGAATCCTAAGGAGGAAAGTTTTTGGAAAAAACTATGCAATTTGACTCACACATCTGTTTCGAAGCATGCTACGAAATTGTTGTAGGTGACATGCAATGCACAGCGGTTTCGTAGCGCGCTACGAAACTATTGCAGGTGCAATTTTGTTCTTTTTGGTTAATCTTCAAAGGGATGAAGGGGTTATTTTTGGAGAATAATTTTTTTGCAGAGGTGTAAGGAGATCATTTGAAAAGGTTTCGATCCTAAGTAAAGAAAAACTCAAGGAATGAAAAATATATGCAAGAATTAAGCCTTGCGCTACAAAAATAACAGTTCATTTCGTAGCGCACCAAGTTTGACTTTCTTAAGGCAACTTTAAGGAATTTTGATTTTGCATAAGTGTAAGGGTAGGTTTCCATGGCTAGTTCAACATATTTTATATGATTAAAAGGGATATTTTGACCAACAAGAGCTTCGAGGAATATCATTGAAGACCAAGACTGCATTGCAGGGGACAATTTCCTAGTTTTCAGGATAGTCAAAAGAGAAATGATTGAAGGCCAACATGGAGGTTATAGTCATCACCAAGGTCGAAGTTAAGGAGGAGGAGCTATCAAAGATTGAATTTATTTCATAGTCTAGGTTGTTACTATCATAATAAGGAGTTGTACTCCTAATTGTATTAGGACTCTAGGACTGTTAACTACCACTTGTAATTAATAGCCTGTTTAGGTATGAATAGGTGTCAAGTTAAGAAAATTCGAATTCCCCTCATGTTGGAGGAAGGAATCCAAGATTGTAATGAACTCTATACAAGACAAGAGGTGGAATGCCTCAAGGGTTGGCAATTTTCAAAGAAACAGGCATATTATGTTATTGTAGAAGACTGTATGTTTGATGTTTTTACAGAAGTTTGGCTTTACTACTTAGGATTTATAGAGGGTTTTATGTGTTTGATTTTCTGATGGATTTCCTTATTTTCTCACTTGCAGAGGTATGAACACATGTTACTTAAAATTCATTGATAATGCTCTAACTTCCTTCATGTGTTTACTAACTGTGTTTCCTATATTATGTCTTTGTTTTGCTGATAGATTAAAACTCTCTATGCACTGACTTCCATGTAAGCTAATCTGTTGTTGTACTAAAAACATACTCTGAATCCATAGCCCAATGGATTTTTATTGATTTTGTTCAACCATTTATACTTTTTTCACTTGTTTTTTCCATAGAGTTAGCCATCTAATCTTTAAACTAAAATATTTAACCTAGTGAGAGAGCCCTCTCAGGTTGAGGAGGCTAAGCCTCAGCCACAAGTTTGGTTTGAAATAGTTACTAAAAGTCTTCCTGATCAACAACCTATCAGGGTCGGGTTTTGTGATAACACATGTTATGGCACTTTTCTTCTAAGCTCAGCATCAAGTATCTTTTGGAAAGGACCTTCCTTATTTCCAAAATGGTTTCAGTCTTGTCTTCTATATTGAGCTCCTGAAGCTCATATCTATTTCTGTTGTTAAGGAAATGGATGAGTCTATTGACATCCTCTGGCTTATCACCCAATTCCTCTTTGAATTACTGAATAGCTACTGTAGCTACCTTTATCAATTGTGTTTGCTCAAACATAACCTGAATAGATGGCTAAATATCTTTGACGGAGTCAATGATATTGGCCCATAACAATTCCTTGGCTTGCCCAAGGGGTTTCAATGTCAAGTCTTTCTCCAAGGCTTTGACCTTTTCACTCATCCTGTTTTCTTTCTGTGCCTCTTCCTTTTGCATAATCTGTGCAAGTTATAATCAGTCTCTAAACTTGCCATCTTTTCCATCAGTATTTTCATTTCTGTAGCTTGAATTGACATCTCTTCCATGGCTTTAATTAATTCTGCAGCCTTTTCTCTTGATGCATCTGCTATTGTTGTAGAATTTGTTGTTACTGGCAATGTTGTGGCAAGTGGAGCTGTTGGTGCAAGTGAAGCTACCAATGTAGAAGGGACTGTTGTAGACACATTAGGGATGATGTTTGCAAAAGTTGATGCAATGTCAGTTTGTTTCAATTGGATCAAGTTATCCAATTCTTTCTTTGTCTCCCTGAGTTGATCAACAAGTTTTAGGACCAAGTCCATCAACTCTTCATGTTTGTTTTGGTTCTCTATGACTTCAAGTGTTTGAGGATGTTGCAGCTGTGGTATCTTCAATTTCTTCTTTAGTGCAACAATATCATCATTCTTCTTCTTTATCAGCTACTCAGTAGCTTTGATGTCCTTGGGATCGTGTCCCAATTCAAAAATTAAGTCTTCCAAAGACTTAATCCTTGTATCCTTGGCCTGTGAGGAGGCCTTCTCCAACTGAAACTGTGCTAAGATGTTGTTTACCGAATTTTGTAGCTGATGTGCAGCTATGGATTTACCTGTTAGGGTGGAGTATATCATCTCTCCAGCCTGTTTGTGTAGTTTTATTTGGTATATGGGTTGAATATCCCTTGCCAACACTTCAAGGTCAACACTCTTGTAATCTGATGATGTTTTGGGCTATTGTGCTACAGGTTTGATAAAGGACATCTGCAGCTTTCCCTCCTTGATGTCAAAGGCTAACATTAGCCTTGTTTGATTTGTGGGAGTGAGCTTTAGGTATTGGGAATATGTTTGGTCTTTAAGCCTCTCATTCCTCATTTTGATTTCCTTATACCTGTCCTTTATGTCCTGATCTTTGTTAGCAGGCCTACTGAAGGAAGACACTTCCACACTAAGCTACCTTTCCAACATTTGAGTCTGTGATGTAGAAGGCTCTTGTATGTCTTCAGATGGAGTTGTGGGCTTGCTTCTATCTACCTCTGTGTTGGTAACCTGTGTTGATCCTTCTGTGTATTCCTGTTTAGAGGTCGGATTCAGCCTTTGCCTCTTGTTGTGACTTGTTTCCTGTTGCACATTAGAGGTGTCCATTCCTAAAGTGGAAGCTCACTCTCTGTTTCTTTTTGGATTTTTCTCCTCATTCTGAGGAGTCTGCATGACTGGAGGGGTGCTCATGGCTCTTTCTTGCTCTTCTGGTACTTGTAGAAAAGAGCTCTCATCAAGCTACTTTTCCAATTCAATCGAGCATTTTCTACATCTACCCTCGTGTTGTCACTATCTACTAAATTTTTTTCCACCCATTCTATTTGATTTGCATATGCCTCTATTTCTGGTATGGGGTGGTGGATGAAAGGTCATAGCTTGACCTTTTGCCTTTTCTTGGTAATGAACTCTAAAGGGTCATATCTCCATACAAAACTTCTTTGGAATTTTAGGCTTTGTAGGATTAGGTCTGCCTCTTTTCTTGCCTCTCTGGAATTGCATATGAAGGGACCTAACTGATCTTTGATTTTGAAATTGGCTTTTTTCGTGGCATTGAAAAATTTGACCTCATCTGCATTGATGATCTGTCTGTAATATTCTAAGGCAACCAACCTCATGGGAAGGTATCTTGGCAGCTTATATGGTGCAAGCAGGAAACCATATATTTTGATTTTTGTGTGGTTTTGGTAAAGGTACCAATCACCCGCTTTGGTTTGCTTGGAAAGCTGGAGGACTCTTTTTATCTCTGGGCTTATCCTAGGTGGAGGATTACCAGTGAATATAGCCATGATTGGATGCACAAAAAAATCTATGAAGTTAGAGTATGTATAGGGTGATCTAAACTCATGGAAAAGTGGGGTCCAAAAGATGACAGATCTGGGCTAGTCCCTGGTGTCACGCTTCTGGAGAGTGAAAGGAAACTTAACCAACTGATAGTACAAGAATAGATGGTACAATACATAGGAGTATTTGAATACCCTCTCATTTCCCATTCTTGTGAACTGCTCATGCATTCTATCAGTTATGAAACTGGAAAAGTCATATATGATTGCAGGAGGCTACCCTGGGGTATAAAGGGACATGAAAGCAAGAATAAGTTCATCAA
This sequence comes from Pinus taeda, assembly GCA_000404065.3. Taxonomy (NCBI): domain Eukaryota; kingdom Viridiplantae; phylum Streptophyta; class Pinopsida; order Pinales; family Pinaceae; genus Pinus; species Pinus taeda. The sequence goes on from APFE031350078.1 coordinate 52,242, forward strand.
TGTATTCACTGGTAGAGTAACCCAAAACACAGAATATCATAGTTACAATGTTTTGGCCCCATTGAGAGAAAATAGCTAAAACATATGGAGGGGGGTCCTTGGGGATGTGTTTTTCCTCTCTAATGAAGGTTTGAAACAACTAGACCAATCTTGATGGGCTTAGCTCAGGATATTAGTCCAACAAGTCTCTAATTGAGAGAGGGGTTAGGTTTGGCCCTAGTTGGAACTGCAACATTTCATTAATTGAGTCAATTGTGAGTGAAAAGGACCTTATGGTCATGAGAAATTACGGTTCTATGGCTAGGGATGTAGAAAAAATAGCACATATGAACAATTTTTGGACAAATATGAACTTGGGGGAATTGGTATCTGGGTAAATTGGACTCCCACAGGCCAATATCATCTGTATGGTTCAAGTATATGTCTTTGCTTAAACAATGGATTTTAAGACGGGGCTCTATTGCAGTTGTGTCCTTGATTTGGAAATCCCTGTCAGCTAGGGGAAGGTGGTCCAGGTCTAAGTGTGGAGTGGTAATGGGTGTAATGTCCATAGAGACTGGGGCAGCCATAATTTAGTTCTTGTGGATTTGAATTATGCCCTGGGGGGTTTATCAGAGGTTTTGAGACTTTTTGGAGGGTTTAGGTGAGCAGATTCTTTAATTGACAGTATTTTTACTCAATTTCTTAATTTAAAACACTGCACAAGCTAAAGAACTTTAGATTTGCAGGGGTAAGAGGCAATTTGTGGTAAAATACCTGGAAATGGGCAAATTGGCTCTAAAAATGGTGTTTCACGACAGCTGCAGTGCTTGGTGTGGTCCCGGTATGGTCTAAAAGGTTGGTTGGGTTGTCTGCAATGTCTTCTTGGTGGAATTGGAAATCTGTGAGTAATTTTGACGTTTATAGTGGTCGCAATGGTTCACACAGTTTATAAAGAAAATGCGCGGAAGAAGGGGCGAAAGAGGGCTTCACGGATTTTTATAGATAAAATGATTAATTTTGGCGGGTTTCCCTTTTGGACGAACAATTGACAGTTTTTCGGTTGAGCAGGGGAAGCGGTTTTGGAGGGCCATTGCACCGCTTTTGTGGTGCAGGCGGTATTCGGGAAGGGTCACCCGATGCCATACATTGTCTGACAAGTAGCACAGGGGGTCGGGAGGAAAACCACTTTATCAGGCGGTTATTGTTCAGCCATCAGGCGCAGCCAATATGATTGCGCGCCATTGGATGTTGGGGAAGAATGATTAGCAATAGTCGAGAGGTGAAGCTGCGTGGGGGAAAATGACGAGAGTTGATGGGGGGGCTAGGGATTAAATTATGGCGGTTCGGGATTAGTTTAGGGACTAATCCTGGGTTATGTGATTGGGCGGGCTTAATGAGGGATTAGGGAATCGGGTGAGGCAGATACGAGGTTAACTTAAGTTTTACAGGGTTAGGTAAATTAAGTGAAGTTATATTGGGATAAGGGGTAGTTTATATTAGTTTTTATTAAAACTAAGGGGTTGGGGTATTTTATATAGGGTTTTAATTATTTACAGGAAGAGGGTTATAATGGGTTTATATAATAGAGTTAGTTAATTAATATGAAAATGATGGCAGAGTGGGTTTTCCTAACTAAAAAAGGGGTAAAGTGTATGTGATTGCACGTTTTGATTTATACTTAGGATAAAAACTTTTGATGGGTTTTTTGTATGAAAAGTTTTTTACATGGGGGTTCACACTTTTCCTAGGTAAATGATGTCAACCATAGGAAAGTGTGATTTTATCAGGGAAATGAGGGGAAATGAAAGGAGATGAATTTTTGATGAAGGGGGTTCTAGTACTTGTGCCCATAAGTCATTAAGCCAAGGGTCTGGTCCCTCCAAAAGTGACAGAAATGCTCTGAGCCTTTTGACTTGTAGGATTTAAGTACTAGAACTTATTTATGGGCAGTTAGTGAAGCAAAGGGGTGAAATGAATGAGGGGGTGTTAAATAAACCATATTGTGAACCATTGTATTTGCTTTGTTTACTGCTTATGTATATTTGAAAATTGCATTTGAAACAATGACATAAGTGCTTTTATATAATCACATGATATTTCTGCAACCTTTCTACTACTTACCCATTTACTCATCCTACCATTTTTTCTTCACTTTATTTGGGTGCATTTAGGCTAGCAAACCCTTATCAATCTTTTTCTTTTCTTTACAAAGTAAACTATCTAATTCTAACCTTATATCATCCAAGGTCTCAGATTAAACTAATGAGCTCCTTTTATTCACTCTACCTATCTAATGATTTGCCAAGATTACACTATTTGGTCAGACTTTATTCTTTAACTATAAACATAAAATTTAAAACATGAAATAGCCAAGTTTAAACATTTTGACTATCATGGATTGCGGCATGAGTAACAAGTAGCACACAATCATTATTATGCATAAAAGTAAATAGTAGTGGCATTTTGACTTGCTCACTTTCATGGTCTCTTTTTGGTTTTTGGGGTTCATATATTTCCATTTTTTGGACCTTTTTCTTATTCTTTTGTCCTTTATTATTCTTTTAGGACATACCCTTTTTACATTTTTTAATTTCTTAATATGGAAAACATTTGCAGAAAGCGAAGGTATGTACAATATTACAAGGCTTAACCTTAGTCATTCAAAATTATGACTCCTATTAGTATAGGAACCTAACACTAACCACAATACCCCACCATCTTTGCTCCCGCAAACTAGGCATCGCTTCCTTCGCCCCAACAACTAAAGGATTGAGCCTCTTGGCTATGTGCAATCTTGGAACCGGAAAAATAGATCCCTCAGCCAATTGTGTCAATCCTCTTGGCCCTTGCGTGGCTCTGCATGAGCCTATTTCTGCCCTCCTTAGCCTCTGTGTTGGCCTTTCTCAGGCCCAAACTGATGACACAGTCCCTCTGCGTCAACCCTTCCTTTGTCGCCTTCTGCAAGGATCAACTCTGCCACTCAAGACAACTGAATTTGTTGCAAATGCTCTACTCAACTGATCCCTTCATCTTTCCTATGATCTGCAACCACGCTCTGATACCATGTTGAATTTTCTAAGTCTATCCGTTAGAAAATTAATCTGTATTCTGCTGGTTTATTTATTCTACTTGTAAATTATGAACAAGCTATTTAAATCATTTAAATACCAAAATAAACACAATACAATCACAACATCTACAGATCATTAGCTGAAAGAAAACAAACACACAAGTGACGTCGTTATTTTTCGACAAATGTCCCCAGAAATACCTATTGCGGGAAAACCGGTGCAGCTATTCTGAGGGTTTATTATTATGCAGTATTTCCTTGAGTACAACTAGGTTCCTAATCGGATCACCTAACAGAGAAAAAATACACGACAAAAATACCTTTATATTCGGAAACAGGTATTCAGAAAACTTGTCCCACGAAACACTCTCCAGCATCTCTGAAGCTCTACACTGACCTTTCTGGCCTCTGCGACAGCCTTCTGCTGCCCTTTGTCAGCCTCAAACCTCCTTGTGTCAGCCCTCTGAGGCACAACGTAGCCTCTGTGACCCTCTGGGTCACTCCTGCAGCCTCAACGTGGATGACGCAGTCCCTCTGGCCTCTGGGTTGTCTCTGTTGGGCTCTGCATGGCCTGATCTGGCTGCTGCTTCTCACTCTCTGCTTTTGCACCAGTCTCTTAGCACTGTCTCTGCCTCTCTACCCGGTACTCACTACCCCTCATTGTTGATCACTGATTCAACTTTGCTTAGCAACCCCGCTCTAGAAAAATGAATGATTGATCACTTTGGTGTGTTTTCCAACTGGCCCTCGAGCCTCCTCTTATACTTTTCTCGTTGGTCCTTCAACGACCGAGATTAAATATCTAATCAACGGCTAAGATTAGATTTGGCTTGATCCATGAGTTTTGGAACCTTCTAACCCAGTTTTATATTAATACCCATTAATATTTTATTTTTCCTAAGTTTATACTTAGGAACTCCATTAAAAATATTAATTATTTTAATATCTCCCAAACTGGGTACAATTTGTCCAAACCATTTTTGGTCTTGGATATCTCATGCACTTTAGCCTCTCCGCCAATTTTCATGGCTAGAGAATATTTGATGCTACCAAAAATCAACATTCTCAGGTTTAGGAAGGCTTCCCAAAGGAGGGAACTTCTTCCTAAGCTTCCAAATCGCAAAACTTTGAAGTAAATATAGAAATTACCCTAAAATCTTAGTAATCATATCTTCAAGATCCACCTTAAACCCTATTTGGTCAATCCTTTGATTGGTGGTAGCTGATTTATAATCATGATTCTTTCTCAAGTGGTTGGAAGAACGATTTGTTTTCCCCTCCATTCCAGTTTAATTTATGCAAAGGGACATGTTGGCCTGTTGTGATAAGGCTAGAAGGGTAAAAAGACACTTGTATAGAGGTTCAATTCCCAAGTATGCATCAAGATGACTTGGCCCTTACTACATCATAAGTTCCCTACCATGTGTTGGTTTGTGGGTTGTTGGCATTAGCCTAAAGGTTATAGTGGCAGCTAGTCAAATTTGAACCTAATCCTTGCCTAAGTAATCCCAATGAGATATTTATTCCTCTAAATCTAAAATAAAAGGAAGTATAAGCCTTAAGGGTTTCTTGACTTGGTTTTATTGGGTCATTAGATCCATAAGGTCTACTTGGGAGAACCCCCCTTGAGTTAGAGGAGAGGCAACTAGAAGTGAGAAGAAGGTTGGTGAGGTGACAATGGGCCCCTCGTAATTACACAATATATTTCCCTCGAGCTTTAGGAATTTATCTTGAGAGTGTTGATGTGTTTTCTCATGTTTGGGATTTTATTCTTTTGACACCCCCTAGTAATAAAGATTTGATCAATTATTCTTTTGTTACTACCTATAAAGAAATGAGTTCAAAATATGCTTAAAAATAATGTTTTTTTTTTCCTTTCCCTCCAAAAGTATTTATCCTATTAGTTCATTTAAAGTAAATTTTCATAGTACATTTTTGTCTTGAGGCCCATTTTTGACATCAAAATTTTCATAATGATATAATGACATCTGGTGGTACCCTACTGCAAACTTTTGTAATCATGCCTGTTTCTACAAACTGATAAATAAATATTAGCCTTACAACATATGAACTTTCATAACACAACCATGTGTATATTGTAATCTTCATACTTCATGACAAACTATATCAAAATGCATAATAGTGTCTTTGAGAACAAACAATGAATTTTGTAGCATTGTTGAATATGAATTATTTATTTGCACTATATTCCATTGTCATTGTTCACTTGTGTAGAATTTATTATTTTCTCTCTATGGAATATCTAGAACTAACACACCATATATACAATAATTTTTTATTTTTCAATAATATTTTTCGGACTCGTTAACATTCAAAATACATTTCTACATAATTTATTTCTTTTCGTTCAACATTTATGGTTCATGGAAATATTATAGGATGAACTTAACATTAAAAAGTTTCACTAGGCATCAATGTTTCATGAGTGTTAAGATCATAGTTAACACACGGTCACAAATATTTTATTGCTCAAGGGTTGAGGATTGGATAAGGTCAAGTACATCTAGAGAACATGCCATGCTCATTTCACTACATAAGTGGGCAAGATTGTAATGTATATAGTGTTATTTATAGTAGGTTCCTTTGGATATATGTTTAGCAATCCATGCATTGATTTCCATTGATATGTAGTGTTTGAAATATGAAAGAGAAGATGAATACATATAAATTGGCGCTCTCATATTTTGAATTAGTTATTTTTAGAAAAAATCCATTTTCATAAGCTTATTTTTAGCAATTTATAATGGTTTTGGAAACCCATTTGATAGTTCACTAAATAGGCACCTTCTAGATTTTCAAGATTCATATCTTGAAAAAGATCCATTTTTAGAATTTTATTTTTCTTGAAATTTGATTGTAGATTTGGATACCCTTGTGGGATTTGTACATATGTTTTTGTTTTTGTAGCATTTCAAGGTAGTTAAGGTCTTGGTCAATGTTGGTCAAAACTTGGTCTGAAAATAGATTTTTTGCACTATGGAGATAATCACATTTTTGGCTACCCAGTGTTGAGTAAATGGGGTCAAACTTTAGAGAAAATAGAGATCATGAAAATTAGGCCTATCTTAGAGTTTTTGGGATTTTTGTCATATTTTTGGAGACTTTGATGTTGTACATAACATGGTCATCAAATATAAAGTTAGTTCGATAATTTTGATTTTGGTCAAAGTTAGGGTTTTCACATTACATGGACTATTCTTGCTACATTAGAATTTTATTTGTAAAGTTTTACCTTAATATGATATACTTTAGTTACACTTCTATTATTCTCAAATATCACTCTAATGGACTTGATTTACACTTCACTTCAGTACACTTAATTTGTGCTACTATTTCTAGAGAAGATGGGGATACCACTTGGGGAGAAATCTTACTACACATTCATGCATGCACATGATGTATATATGGCCTAGAGGATAATGCACCTTAGTCTTAGCTATCATGAAATTCACTCTAGTTTCACTTTAGTTCACTCTAACATATCTGATTTGACATTTAGATTATTTCTATTGCTATTTTTGGAGGTTTCTTTCCCTTGGAGTATATTTTTTCTTGGATCTCAAAGGACACTAGTTTAGGAAGCTTCCATTCATATATTATTGTCTTGAGAGTGTGCCCTACTTGTGGTTGCATGCGAATGTGGCTTGGTGGAGATTATTCATTTGTTTTATCTACGATTGACTTGCACATAAAAGCAAGTTTGTTCATAACATCTAAATTCTTCTTCAAACTAGGTTGAGTGTACCTCTTGAGGAAGTTCCCTTCTTCTTTCATGTGTACTCCATTGCTCTAATTTTTGGTCCATGGAAGTGGATAATAATGAAGGTTTGACTTTCCATCACACATGTAATATATTTTTGAATATGGAGAGAATCCCACTTATCTATTTTCATATGTTTTCTATTAGGGCCCTACCCTAACCTTGTTACTTAGATACTTTGTTAATTTATGAGTCAACACTTCTTGAATAAGGCCCATTAAATAATTAATTAATTGTCATTTATTATAAAATGGGTTATTTTTATTAATAAGGCCTAAATTAGTTTGTTATCTCTTATTATATGGGGCTCATAGGTATTTAATATTCTCTATGTATAACTATATATAGAGTAGAAGGTTATGTAATGTTTTTTCAAGAGTTGTCATTGTATTTGGAGCATTGCTCTTGGAGCTTACCCCCTTGAAGAGGCAAGTGAACAGAACTCTATTTTTATTTATTATCAAAGAGATATTTCCTATGGTTTCTCTTCTTTTTTCTTGTCTTATTAGGTTGTGCATTATATTTTAAGTGAATTTCACAAGTGATATTAGAGATACTTTTTGGGCACAAAGTTGGAGATCATTTTACTTTTGTTAATTTTTTATATAAATAGGAGGATGGCTGAATTTAGATTGAATTAAAAATTATATGCATAATTTGAAGAGTCTAATTTAAGAATTGAATTTCTCCCAAAAGTACCCAAAAAAATAAATAAATAAATTAGAAAAAAATAAAATAAAATAAAAATAAAAATAAAAAATAAATAAAAAATAAATATAAAATAAAAAAAAATTTGCTGTTAAAAAAAAGTCCAAGAAGTGAGGTTATCCACATTAAAATTGGCAAAATTTCTAGGGTTTTTTTTGGAAGGTCGTGGTTTTCGCATATTGAATATATTTGCATAGAAAGCACAATTTTAGTCAAACTAGTGACATTATATCCAAAGAAGCTATGGTATTTCATAATTAGGGTCATAATATCCAATTTGAGAAGTATAGTAGAACATGTGATTATTTTACATTTTTGGTCTCAAACCATACATGACACAAGCTATTTTCTTGTGATTTTAAGAGCTTCTTCTAGGGTTAGCAAGCTCATATTTATTTCTTTATAAGAAACATGTTTCAACTCTTTGAATGACACAATGGTACATCATTTATCAAGAAAACCGAAGAACTACACATGGTTTCACCTAGTTGGAAAACCCTGTAACTCTTGTTGGTACCCCTTTGAGTAGTACCACATCAAACAATACTTTTATATGGAATCTCACTTACATGTACCTTTAGGTATATGGTAAGTTGGTTAGGTATAGCTGAAACCAACTTTAGATAATTTAATCTGTCATCTTGTTCCTATAGTACATTGTGTACAACACTCGTGGAGACCACACTCTCTAGTACCCATGTATTCAATTAATGTAGCTAAGGGCATGGTTGAGTCTCCTTAGTTAGTGCCCTGATATATTGAGCCAAATTTTATTATTGGATCCCGTATGTATATGAGAGAACTATAGCACCTAACACTCCCTTTTCCTCGAGACTCAATAACCTTTTCCAATAATCTCACCCATAAAAGGGTATCTATAAGTGTCCTCATAATTCCTTGAACAATATGAACACCCAATCTACTACTTTCAAGTTGGAATGAATAGAGGGTTAGCTTAAACAATGTTGGATAACATAAATGGGTTAAGGGTGGACTTCAGTAAGAAACTCGATGAGAAGTTTGAAAACTTTGAAAAAATGTTGATTGAGAAGTTGCTACATATGTTATTCCACGGAAATCCAGAAGAAAATTATAGGATTGCAAAACACGTTGAACCACACCATGAATAAACTTATAACTAAGGACTATTTAGCCTTCAAGCCTAAACAACAATAAATTACTGGATAATAACATATGGTGTTATTCTCCTAAGGTGGGCTTGCACAAGTTTGATGGTTCTGACCCATCATGATGAATCATTTTGAAGTCCTAGAAAAGACCCATGTTAACCCTAAAACCTCTTATTAATCCTTGGATATTGATTTATTACATTTCTATTGTTATATTTTAATCTTGGCAAAAACCTTTCTTTGTACCTTTTCATTATAATAGTTCCCTTTATCTCTTATATATATACCAAGGAGACCTAGGTTTAGGATCATCAAATCTTGCCTTATACATTGTATTCATTATAAATATAGGTTCCACCTTGAAGTGGACTATAATTATTGGGCTCTTATCATTTTTAAGTCTTATGGTTCATAACATTTTGTATTAGAGCATACAAATCTAGGGTTTTAATGCTTTAAATGAGTCGACATGGAATTCTCGCTACATATTTTTTTTTGGGATGCTTCAAACCATAAAATTTTGAGGAGATTTAAGTGAGATATAGATGTACATCCAGTAAAAATTCAATTTTATAGTTCACTATAATTTTATAGATACACTTGTGTAATTTTGGGTTTATGAATGGTCTTGAAATTAGTTTCAAAAGAGTGACTTTAGATATTTTACGATACCTTCTTCTGTAGGAAACTTTAGATAAAATTTTTGATCTAATTAGGGAAAGATATCTATCTATCTATCTATCTATATTATATATAATATATATTATATATTATATATATATATATATATAAATTATATATATATATTATATATATATATATATACCTTTGATTAAAATTTTAGATTCTAGTTCATTATAATTTCAGAAATATACCCCATGGAAGTTAGGGTTTGTGAATGGTCTTAAAATTAATTTCAAAGAAGTGATTTTATAATTTTCACTATAGCTTGTTTTCTAGTACACTACAGATTGTTAAATTGTTAAGTGGGTATCCAAGTTGGAGGGTCAATTTTCATAGGTGCAAGGATTAATAAAAAACATGGAACAAAATATGGAGGAAAATAAGGAAGAAATATAAAAATCCATAAATTCCATGGAAAAATAATTCTCTTGGAGATACTTCCTAAAAGGGAGATATTGAGATCCAAGGAAATCATGCGACTAAGGAGATGAATTATGTTGGAACTAAATCATATATGGGGAGTATTTCATCACAATTGAATATAACAGATATTCAATTACAAAACCATAATCATGATTTTTCATTTCATGATCCACATGTTCATGGCTTCAAGCGAATACCAAGGAACTACTTCATTTTGAATATAAATATAAGGAAGTTTGATGGTAATGATCCCATAACATGGACATTCTAAATGGAACAATAATTTTATATACACCAAATGACATCCATATAAAAGGAAAATATTGTATCCATTTTTTTAGAACAAGATCAATTTGTATGGTATCAATGGCTTTGTAAAAGGAAAAATCATTTTTATTGTAACTTGGTCCATTTTTACAAAGGAAGTGACAGAATATTATGTGGATATTAAGAGCAATAAATGTTTTGGTCAACTGGTAAATATTTGACAAAAGGTCTAGTTACATAGCACATCCAACAATTCTAAAGGTTTATTCTCAAGGTATAGAACATTTTAGAGGATATTTTTTAGATCTATTTATGGGAAAATTAATGGGAAGTATCCAACATGAGGTACATCTCTTTGATCGTAAATCCATTGAGCATGTGGTTTTATTCTAGCAATGAAGGTTGAAAGTAAAAATATGGCTACTAGGAGAGTGGTCACTAATAATTGTAGAGAACATCATGCTCCCTATCCTAACCTCTCTCAACCAACAAGGTTGACACCTAGACAAATTAAGGAAAGAATATAAAAGGGAATATGTTCAAATTATGACTGTTAGTGTCAGTCTTTGCAGCCTTCCTCCAATGATCAAACATGCTCTTACAAAGTGATTTTAAGGGGTCAAGGTCAAATTTTGTCATTTCAATGGGTCTTCAAGCAAAATTTGGTCACTACGTATTAGGTCTAGGGTTTGATTTTACTACTTTCAAAGTTGTCCAAATTTCGGTCCATGTCACCATTCAGCTGAGTTTACCATCATTCAGAGGATTTTTATCATCATGTCAGGTTCCACAGGGTCATCTCACACCTTGTTCATGCTTAAGTTGTGCCTAGGTAAGGTTCATTTCCCTCTCCTAGGGTTTTGAGGGTAATTTCTCTTGGATGATCCAATCATCAGTAAAACTTGTATCCTGATGTTCATACACCTTCCCCTATCCTTAATGTACCTTATTAAACACTTCCCATCATTGAGATCCCCCAAATTCCTCATTTTCGCACAAACCCTAGTTTCCTGCTACAACTTGAATATTTTCTAGGCTAGGTATGTGTTTTGCCCTTTTAGATCCCTTCTCCTCACTCAATCTTTGAAATTCCACTTTCCCCTACTTCCTAACATCCCTCCCTACTTCCCAAAATTTTCTCAAGAATTTAGAAGCCCTTTATCCCCTTCATTTCACTTCATTTCGACAAATCCCCTGTTCCACACATCCGGATAGGTTTTACTCCAATGATGTTTCTGAGCAATAAAATATGAATTTGGGAAAATTGAGAGAGGTGTTTGTCAAAAATATGCCAAGGAAGAAACACCTCCTTAACGTTTTACACAGGTGTCATGGTTTTAGAGAAATGTCAAAAATACAGTTGCCTTAGGAGAATTTATGTACCTCTGAAGTGACCTTGGTAAAATCAGGTTTTCTCCTAGCTTGGTTGGCCAAATGACTTGCTTGATGAGTCAAATGATAACTAGACACAAATATCTTTCCAATGAGCTATCATGAGCTCAATTTGGGGTTGCGTAAGTCGTTCAAAGGTTGACTGCACCTGCACTCTGCCTTTAGGCAGCCTCATTTTTCACATTTTGACCAGTCTTGGGAGATTTGATTTTTGATAGGGAAAATGAACTCAAAATTGAAAATTCTAGTTGGGTTGGAAAGTAGACTCAATAAAATTTCCAATGAGCTATCCCATGCCCAATTTGGACATAGGGAAGGCCTCCAAAAGTCTCCTGTAAAAAGCGCTACGCATTGGGTCACTTGTGCGACGTATAGAACTGGCACGGTGCATTGGGCTGCCCTCCACAGTGAAAAAAATACACTGGCGCGACGCATAGAGAAGGTGCGGCGCATTGGGTTTGAGGCGCGATGCATAGAGCTGCCAAGCCTGATTCTCTCAAAAACTCCCTCAAATTGCCAAAATCACTCAACTCTTCTAGTGTGCAAGTAAGTCAAGATCTTTTCCTTGCTAGTAAAGGAGTTTTTCTTAAAGTTTATTGTGGTTGTGTAAAACAAAATTCAAACCCTAATACCTTGCAATTTCTCAAAAGCCATTGCCTAGGGTTTGTACTTGTCATTTTTCTGCCAATTTTGTTCTACCACTCCCTCATTTTTTCACTCCTCCATTCATTTTCTCAACTTATCCACCCATTCCCTAACTCCCATATTTAGTCATCCCTATCCCCAATTCCCATTTTCCCAAATCCTAACTACAAATCCCCAAACCCTAATTGCCATCCCAAGCCTTAAATATCATCCCCTAAATCCTTTCATTCCCTAAAACCCTACAGCTAGCATCAAACCCTCCCCTCATCAGTCCCACTCATCCATGGCACTCAAAAACATGAAGGCAAAACTGCCAAGCTGCCCAAAGGAGGAGGGTGGAGCTGACTTCACTTGAGCAAGAGATCAATGCCGATTGAGAATCTTGGCTTGAAAGAGCCAACATCCACGTAGAGAGATTATTAGAGAATGCCAACAAAGATAAAACCTTATTGAGGCGTATGGCTTATCATTACATGGCGAGGAACAAAGTTTGCAAGGCGAGACTCAGGAGCTTAAAGGAAAAATTGAAAAGGGAATCAGGGAGGCGAAAGGAGCATGATATACTTCAAAACATGGCCGAGGATTCCTTGGCCCAACACAGCACTTGATGGAGAAGACTCAGCCCAAATTTTGTTTCATTGTCTAATTTCTAGTTCCTAGTTTAGAATCAGTTGGATCAGCTCCTAAACATGTGAGCTAGACCCCTAGAGGCAAGGATGAGATATTCTTTGTCTATATTATGTGTTTTTTTAGTCATTAGCATGGTTGGACTCTTGAGAAAGCAAGGAGCTTCATTGTACACTCATATCAGTATTTTGGTTAAGGAATTGAGACTAGGGTTTGCAGTACTCTTTGGGATCCCTGTGGCATTTTTTGGGTAGAGTGCTTTCTTATGTATTTGTAATTTATTCATGTGTTATGTATATCATTCTCCCTCTTATTTATTCTCAGCTAAAACAAACAAGAGTGTAAGTAGAATACATTGAAATTGCAGTGCTCTACTTGAGGTTTGCTTTAGTTTCTTGATGTTTTCAGCTGTTTGGAGAGGATCCATGGCTTATCTTGCCCTCTTCAACTCCTCCTCTGTCTGATCCATCCATCTCACTTGATTTAGAGTGCCAAATACAGGTGCCTACCTTGCCCCATTGAGATCCCTGCAAGACCGAGCCTCATTCCCTACACCCAAAATTTTCTTTGCCTTTAGAGCCAACAAAAACATCATTTTATCGAATCAAACTTCTTTGCACCTATACCTAGCCTAATATCATTAGTTATATCAGTCAATCTCAAGCCCTTAGCAATCATAATTTGCTGAGATTGACCCGGAGAGAGCCCTCTCCTGACCTGGTAGGTCTAGCTACCAGGCTGAGCGTGGTTTGATGTTGGCCCTGGATCTTACCTTTTCAGCTTGAGGTAAATCTAGGCACTATTAGTGTCAATCTTCGCAGCCTTCCTCTAGTGATCAAACATTCTCTTACAAAGTGATTTTAAGGTGTCAAGGTCAAATTTTGTCATTTGAGTGAGTCTTCAAGCAAAATTTGGTCACTAGGTATTAGGTCTAGGGTTTGTTTTTACTCCTTTCAAAGTTTTCCAAATGTCAGTCCATGTCACCATTCAGCTGAGTGTACCATCATTTAGAGGTTTGTCATCATCATGTCAAGTTCCACTGGGTCATTTCACACCTTGTTCATGCTTTAGTTGTGCCTAGGTAAGGCTCATTTCCCTCTCCTAGGGTTTTGAGGGTAATTTCTCTTGGATGATCAAATCTCAGTAAAAATTGTATCCTGATGTTCATACACCTTCCCCTATCTTTAATGTACCTTATTAAACACTTCCCATCACTGAGATCCCCCAAATTCCTCATTTTCGCACAAACCCTAGCTTCCTGCTACAACTTGACAATTTTCAAGGCTAGGCTTGTGTTTTGCCCTTTTGGACCCCTTCCCCTCACTCAATCTTTGAAATTCCACTTTCCCGTACTTCCTTACATCCCTCCCTACCTCCCAAAATTTTCTCAAGAATTTAGAAGCCATTTATCCCCTTCATTTCACTTTATTTCGACAAATCCCCTGTTCCACACATCAGGATAGGTTTTACTCCAATGTTGTTTCTGAGCAATAAAAGATGAATTTGGGAAAATTGAGAGATTTTTTGTCCAAAATAGGCCAAGGAATAAAAACCTCCTTCACTTTTTACACAGGTGTCATGGTTTTAGAGAAATGTCAAAAATACAGTTGTCTCAAGAGAATTGATGTACCTCTAAAGTGACCTTGGGAAAATCAAGTTTTCTCCTAGCTTGGTTGGAAAAATGGCTTGCATGATGAGTCAAATGATAACTAGACACAAAGAGATTTCCAAGGAGCTATCATGAGCTCAATTTGGGGTTGATAAAGTCTTTCAGATGTTGACTGCAACTGCACTCTGCCTTTAGGCAGCCTCATTTTGCACATTTTTACCAGTCTTGGGAGATTTGACTTTTGATAGGGAAAATGAACTCCAAATTGAAAATTTCTAGTTGGGTTGGAAAGTAGACTCAATAACCTTTCCAACAAGCTATCCTACACCCAATGTTGACACTAGAAAAGCTCCAAAAGTCTCTTGTAAACAGCACTAAGAATTGGGTCACTGGCTCGGCGCATAGAACTGGCGTGGCGCATTGGGCCGCCCTCCACAGTGCAAAAAATACACTGGAACGACGCATAGAGAAGGCGCGGCATGTTGGGTTTGAGGCATGGTGATAGAGATGCCAAGCCTAATTCTCTCAAAAACTCTCTCAAATTTCCGAAATCACGCAACTCTTCTAGTGTGCAAGTAAGTCAAGATCTTTTCCTTGCCAGTAAAGGAGTTTTTCTTAAAGTTTATGGTGGTTGTGTAAAAGAAAATTCAAACCCTAATACCTTGCAATTTCTCAAAATCCATTACCTAGGGTTTGTACTTTTCATTATGCTACCAAGTTTGTTCTAACACTCCCTCATTTTTTCACTCCTCCATTCATTTTCTCAGCTTATCCACCCATTCCCTAACTCCCATATTCAGTCATCCCTATCCCCAATTCCCATTTTCCCAAATCCTAACTACAAATACCCAAACCCTAATTTCCATCCCAAGCCCTAAATATCATCCCATAAACCCTTTCATTCCCTAAAAACCTACAGCTAGCATCAAACCCTCCCCTCATCAGTCCCACTCATCCATGGCGCCCAAATAGATGAAGGCAAAACCGCCACGCTACCCAAAGGAGGAGGGTGAAGCTCACTTCACTTGAGCAAGAGATCAATGCCAATCAAGAATCTTGGCTTGAAAGAGCCAACATCCACTTATAGAGATTGTTAGAGAAGGTCAACAAGGAGAAAACCTTATTGAGGCGTATGGCTTATCATTACATGGTGAGGAACAAAGTTTGCAAGGCGAGAATCAGGAGCTTAAAGGCAAAATTGAAAAGGGCATCAAGGAGGCGAAAGGAGCATGATAGACTTCATATCTTGGCTGAGGCTTCCTTGGCCCAAAAAAGCACTTGATGGAGAAGACTCAACCCAAATTTAAAAAAATTTGGGACACTTTTTGCATTTTTGAAATTTTCGGGCTAAAACACAGAAATTTCTGCCCTATGTGCCACGCCACGTGGCTCTCGCTTTTTCTAGGAGCCTCCAAACCAAAAGAACTCAGCATTTTGGGATTCGGCATGGAAAAATATGCTTGCCTACCCATGGCCAAGAAATTTGGGCAGGTTTTGAGCCCTCAAAAGGGTCAAAAACACTCAAAAAATGACCTTACTGCCCCTATTTTGACACACAGGAAGCAATGTTGGGAGAACTGAGTTTTGGAGGGGAAAATGGAGGCAAAATTGAGAAATTCCACTTGGAGTGGAAAGTGGATAGACATACCTTTCCAACAATCATACTTGGAGCTACTTTGGACATCGGGAAGGCCTCCAAAAGTGGGTCGAAACAGGCGCAACGCATAGAGAATCAGGCCCGGGGCATAGAGGAAATTTTGCCAGTTTGACCAAGTATTGCTCTGTTTTTCACCCAGTTTTGGCTAGTTTGACTTTTTCACTTTCGTAATGTCAAATTGTGATGTAGTTTCATGTACATTGATGGATCATGATGTAAATATGTCAAATTTTCACTTGGTTGGGTAGATTCATCAGTTGAAATGTTGCTTGAAACTAAATGAATCAGTTCCCTTGTTTCTAGAGGCATGCTGTTTCATTGCCTAATTTCTAGTTCCTAGTTTAGAATCAATTGGATCAGCTCCTAAACATGTGACCTCAACCCCTAGAGGCAAGGATGAGCTATCCTTTGTCTATATTATGTGTTTTTTCAGTCATTAGCATGGTTGGACTCTTGAGAAAGCAAGGAGCTTCATTGTACACTCATATCAGTATTTTGGCTAAGGAATTGAGACCAAGGTTTGCAGTACTCTTTGGGATCCTTGTGGCATTTGTTTTGGTACAGTGCTTTCTATGTACTTGTGAATTTATTCATGTGTTATGTATATCATTTCCCTTCTTATTTCTTCTCAGCTAAAACAAACAAGAGTGTAAGTAGAATACATTGAAATTGCAATGCTCTACTTGAGGTTTGCTTTAGTTTATTGATGTTTTCAACTATTTGGAGAGGATCCGTGGCTTCTCTTGCCCTCTTCAACTCCTCCTCTATCTGATCCATCCATCTCACTTGATTTAGAGTGCCAAATACAGTTTCCTACCTTGCCCCATTGAGATCCCTGCAAGACTGAGCCTCATTCCCTGCACCCAAAATTTGCTTTGCCTTTAGAGCCAACAAAAACATCATTTTATCCAATCAAACTCCTTTGCACCT
The DNA here is from genome assembly GCA_000404065.3 of Pinus taeda. Classification (NCBI taxonomy): domain Eukaryota; kingdom Viridiplantae; phylum Streptophyta; class Pinopsida; order Pinales; family Pinaceae; genus Pinus; species Pinus taeda. The sequence continues at coordinate 69,147 of APFE031350078.1, forward strand.
ATACCTAGCCTAAGATCAGTAGCTATCTCATTCAACCTCAAGCCCTTAGTGATCATAATTTGCTGAGATTGACCTGGAGAGACCCCTCTCCTGACCTAGTAGGGCTAGCTACCAGGCTGAGCGTGGTTTGATGTTGGCCCTGGATCCTACCTTTTCAACCTGAGGTAAATATAGGCACTAACATAGTGGCGACTCCGCTGGGGAAGAAAGTTTATTTTCATTGTTTGGCTTTGTAGACTACAGATGGAGCCTGAAGTTAGCCAGGTAGCCTTTGAAACGCTTTTGCTTTGCATTAACGAAAGTAGATCAAAGTTGCTTAGTCAATCTCCGGTCTAGTCTTATAAGCTGAATAGCTGACTTGCAACTTGCCCCAGTAACATGTATCAAGTTCAGATCTGATTGTTGATGGTGGAAAACAATCATACACCGGAAAGGATGAAATCATTCACCTGGTGATTCCAAATCATTTTCGAGATCAGATCCAAAGACTCCACTGGAGGATGAACCTGATCAACAAAAACATGAAAGGACAATATGGAAAGATCAGGTATTCAAGTTGGAATTTCATCCAAGACATTTTGTTCTTTGTTGTAATTATTTCTTCTATTTTCCCAAGAATGTCAAGAAGGCTTTGCAAAGTATACTATGTTTGAGAAGAGATCCTCAACCTACATTTGATTCCTTCCCTTTGAAGATTGTAAATACCAAGGAATTGCATGCCTTTGAGATTGATCAAGACCCTTTTTTTGAATCTTGTGATTATTGTCTTCAAATGATGAGCCTCAAGAGACCAAGAATGATTCTATACCTTCTGTACATACCCCACTACCTTGTAAAATTCTAGATCGATATAAGCCTCTGATTTTACCTCCTATATCCCATGCTTTCCCTAAAAATCATGATCTATATGTACCAAGAGTTGATGGTGAACACAAAAATATCACTGTTGAGAGACATGTATTGAATTTTGAGTCATTTCTTGACCTTTTTGAAGTTGATGAAGCAGATGTCAGTATTAGGCTTTTTGCTCTTTTGTTGCAAGGCAAAGTCAAGAGTTGGTTCAAAACCCTGCCTGATGTGAGCATCTCAGATTTACAGCAGTTCGTCAAAGTTTTCCTCAACAGGTGGGTGGTAAGACAAAACCCTTTCTTGATTATAGAAGAGTATAACCAGCTGAAAAGACTGCCAGGGGAGACAATACAACAATTTTCTGCTAGATTTAACCAAGTTTATTATTCGATGCTTGTTAATATAAGACCTCCTCCTGGATCGACTCTTTTGCACTACCCGAGTGCCTTTGATCTGGAAATGGAGTTTCAGCTGAGAGAAAGGAATCTTGCAACACTTGAAGAGATGCAAAATAGTTCAGTAGATGTAGAGGCTCATTTGCTGATCAGAAGGGCAAAGTTGAAGGAAGAAGAGGTGAAGAACATAGATCCGGAGGAATCAACATCTTTAGAGGTAAAGCTTGACATTTTGGTAAGTGCAGTAGAAGAGATGATGCAAAGGATCATCACAAAGAATGAGTATAATGTTTAAGCCCATCGCTTGCTAATTGGAGAAGAACAAATGGTTGCTCCAAAACATTTTCTTTCTTATTCCAGTTGTCATAGATCTGATAATGATTGTTTCATTGATCATCTTGGAGAAGAGAGATCTGTTGATATGACATGTATGCTTGATGATGTCTTTTATACTGATGATTTGCCTCAGTTTGATCAGTATGATGATGATTATGTTCTTCAAAAAGAAGCTAATCTTGCAGACAAATCAACAGCTAGTTTGTGGGAGGAGGAAGTTTCTTTTCAGCAGCTCGAATACAGTGATTAGCCGATGCATATCAACTATGACAGTGACGAGGAAAGTGCAGAAAATTTTGAAGTAAGTGAAGGATCTTTACCTTTTTGTTTTGCTTTGTTTAAGTTCATCAGAGACAACATTCATGCAATCAAAAATCAACTATTGAAAATTCTTGATCTGGACCATCTTGAGGGCAATGAAAACCTTGTTCAAGACTTCTCATATCCAGATTTGCAGCCCCCGAATGCCATTGATTGTCCAGTTGCAGATGAAGACATGGAAGCTGGCACATAGAATCAAATGATGCAAGATGATTCAGTACCTTTATGTTTTGAATCATTTCAGTTTTTGAAGGGTAAATTGCATGGTATATCTTCAAATGAGCAGCCTGTAGAAAATCATGTAATCTCATCGGAACCAATAGAAAATGGGTTGCAGCAGTCTTTTCAAGTTTTCATGATCCAATAGCTGATGTGTTGGATGATGTTTGCAGTCAAAGTCCTTCTCCTATCTGTGAGCTTGACAAAAGTATTGATACAAATTTGATTCGGCAGTTGGTTTCTTTGTCATTTTCAGCAAGAGTCTCGCCACAAAGTTCAGATCAAAGTTTGCATTCATGGTATGAGGAGAAGAGAAGTAATTCATTGGATGAGATAAATCCCAGTGTGCATGAATTTTAAGATCCTTATGCAGTGTTTTCAGAGGCGGATAGAGAATCCATAGTATTCAACGGATCTGTTTCTAAGTTTTCATGGGAGTTGCCTTTCAGTAGTTCTCTCTTGTTGTTCATAAGCAAGAACTTGCAGAGAATTCAAACAGCAGTTGGAATGCTTACTTGGTTGCATTGGTTGTTTCATTTCACTTGATCAGGTGATGAATGGAACAACTAGAGTAGGTTGTATTGAATAAGCTTCATATTGAGAATATTTTCGAGTTTGTTGGTTGTGTTTAAGTATCAAGTCAGCTTTTAGTTGAGTGAGAGTCAATTTGTGTCGTCAAGTCATTAGTTTTTAGTCATGCATTTTAGCTTGAGTTTTTGACTCCATTGCCCAATGGATGAAGGCATTGTCTTCTTTCTAAAGATCTGTAGTTCTCCTAGCTTGGTTGGCCAAATGACTTGCTTGATGAGTCAAATGATAACTAGACACAAAGAGCTTTCTAATGAGCTATCATGAGCTCAGTTTTGGGTTGAGGAAGTCTTTCAGAGGTTGACTGCAACTTCACTCTGCCTTTAGGTAGCCTCATTTTGCACATTTTGACCAGTCTTGGGAGATTTGATTTTTGATAGGGCAAATGAACTCCAAATTGCAAAATTCCAGTTGGGTTGGAAAGTAGACTCAATAATCTTTCCAAAAGCTATCTCACGTCCAATTTGGACACCGGGAAGGTTCCAAAACTCTCCTGTAAAATGCACTATGCATTGGGTCACTGGCACAACGCACAGAACTGGCACGGCACATAGATCTGCCAAGCCTCATTCTCTCAAAACCTCCCTCAAATTTACAAAATCACTCAAATCTTCTAGTGTGCAAGTAAGTCAAGATCTTTTCCTTGCTAGTAAAGGAGTTTTCCTTAAAGTTTGTGATGGTTGTGTAAAAGAAAATTCAAACCCTAATACCTTGCAATTTGTCAAAAGCCATTGCCTAGGGTTTGTACTTGTCATTTTTCTGCCAAGTTTTTTCTACCACTCCCTCATTTTTTCACTCCTCCATTCATTTTCTCAGCTTATCCACCCATTCCCTAACTCCCATATTCATTCATCCCTATCCCCAATTCCCATTTTCCCAAATCCTAACTACAAATCCCCAAACCCTAATTTCCATCCCAAGCCTTAAATACCATCCCCTAAACCCTTTCATTCCCTAAAACCCTACAACTAGCATCAAACCCTCCCCTCATCAGTCCCACTCATCCATGGCGCTCAAAAACATGAAGGCAAAACTACCAAGCTGCCCAAAGGAGGAGGGTGGAGCTGACTTCACTTGAGCAAGAGAGCAATGCTGATCGGGAATCTTGGCTTGAAAGAGCCAAAATCCACTTAGAGAGATTGTTAGAGAAGATCAACAGGGAGAAAACCTTATTGAGGCGTATGGGTTATCATTACATGGCGAGGAACAAAGTTTGCAAGGCGAGAATTAGGAGCTTAAAGGAAAAATTGAAAAGGGCATCAAGGAGGCAAAAGGAGCATGATAGACTTTAGATCTTGAACGAGGCTTCCTTGGCCCAACATAGCACTTGATGGAGAAGACTCAGCCCGAATTTCAAAAAATTTGGGACACTTTTTGCATTTTTGAAAATTTTGGGCTAAAACACAGAAATTTCTGCCCTATGCGCCGCGCCACGTGGCGCTTGCTTTTGCTAGGAGCCTCCAAACCATAAAAACTTAGCATTTTTGGATTTAGCATGGAAAAATATGCTTGACTACCCATGGCCAAGAAATTTGGGCAGGTTTTGGGCCTTCAAAAAGGTCAAAAACACTCAAAAAATGACCTTACTGCCCCTATTTTGACACATAGGAAGCAGTGTTAGGAGAACTGAGTTTTGGAGAGGCAAATTGAGGCTAAATTGAGAAATTCCACTTGGGTTGGAAAGTAGACAGGTAGGCCTTTCCAAAAAGCGTACTTGTATCTAATTTTGACACCGGGAAGGCCTCCAAAAGTGGGTCCAAACAGGCGCGGCACATAGAGAATCAGGCGCGACGCTTAGAGGAAATTTTGCCAGTTTGACCAAGTATTGCTCTGTTTTTCGCCCAGTTTTGGCTAGTTTGACTTTTTCACTTTCTTAATGTCAAATTGTGATGTAATTTCATGTACATTGATGGATCATGATGTAAATATGTAAAATTTTCACTTGGTTGGGTAGATTCATCAGTTAAAAAGTTGTTTGAAACTGAATGAATCAATTCCCTTGTTTCTAGAGGCATGTTGTTTCATTGCCTAATTTCTAGTTCCTAGTTTAGAATCAGTTCGATTAGCTCCTGAAAATGTGAGCTCGACCCCTAGAGGCAAGGATGAGTTATGCTTTGTCTATATTATGTGTTTTTTCAGTCATTAGCATGGTTGGACTCTTGAGAAAGCAAGGAACTTCATTGTACACTCATATCAATATTTTGGCTAAGGAATTGAGACTAGGGTTTGCAGTACTCTTTGGGATCCCTGTGGCATTTGTTTTGGTACAGTGCTTTATTATGTATTTGTGAATTTATTCATGTGTTATGTATATCATTTTCCCTCTTATTTCTTTTCAGCTAAGACAAATAAGAGTGTAAGTAAAATACATTGAAATTGCAATTCTCTACTTGAGGTTTGCTTTAGTTTCTTGATGTTTTCAGCTGTTTGGAGAGGATCCATGGCTTCTCTTGCCCTCTTCAACTCCTCCTCTATCTGATCCATCCATCTCACTTGATTTAGAGTGCCAAATACAGGTGCCTACCTTGCCCCATTGAGATCCCTGCAAGACCGAGCCTCATTCCCTACACCCAAAATTTTCTTTGCCTTTAGGGCCAACAAAAACATCATTTTATCCAATCAAACTTCTTTGCACCTATACCTAGCCTAATATCAGTAGTTATATCAGTCAATCTCAAGCCCTTAGCAATCATAATTTGTTGAGATTGACCCAGAGAGATCCCTCTCCTGACCTGGTAGGTCTAGCTACCAGGCTGAGCGTGGTTTGGTGTTGGCCTTGGATCTTACCTTTTCAGCTTGAGGTAAATCTAGGCACTAACAATGACAACAAGTATAGTAAGGAACATAAATGTCATGAGAATAAATTATTATACATAGACTATAAGATCAAGAACTGAAACTTGTTGAATTGGTAACTATGGCTAGTCTTCATAATGTATATTTGGTCACTTGATGTACTTGTATTTATTATTGTAAAGCACATTTTAAATGCTAGAGTCAAAAGAAAATTTTATTTTGAGTCAAAGTCCCATTGCAACTTTTAAAAGAATAAAATTTGAATATTTGAATTGTAATTTTTGGCTCAAAGAGTTGTCAAGTTGGCCCTGACTAAAGACACACCCATTTGGCAATGACATAATTCTATATAAAGGTAGTTTTACCTCCTCCACTTGGGCATTCACATTCTCTCACACAAGACAAGTCCTAGGAAAGTAAGTGAAGGAAAAGAAGGATGAATAGGATGAATTTACTCTCTCTTCTCTCTCTTGCAACTTGCATATGTGGATTGGATCTTCTGTCTCTAGTTCGTAGTTTTTATGGGCATTCTATTGCAAGAGGATGAAATTTTGGGTAACTACAAAGGTCGAAATTTTTGGGGTGACTCGTAATTGCAGGAGGCCCAAAATTTTGGGTTAAGAGAGGAAGAACAAATTATTAGATCAGATTGGGAGGATTGACGTGGAGGGGAAGACCATGTTTGACCATATGTTTAGGTGTGTCTCTCACTGAACAAGAATAATTCCTCTATTGAGAAGGTTGTTTGGATTCTCCCCTTGGTGAGTTTTCCTAGGGTAAATCTTGTCTTCTTTTGTGAATTGTAATATCTATTATTCTATTGTTATTTATCGTTTAATTTCTGAAGTATAATTGTTGAATGATATGTTGGAATAAAATAAAAGAATAACTACATGAAAAGTAATTATCAAAATTTCATAAATATTTTGCCAATTTCTATTGCACTTAGAAAATCAACAAAGTATCAAAGCTTTGGTGAAGGAAGGAAGGAACATTGAGATCACCCCTACAAAACCCTAGAAAGCATTTTATTGGATACCTTCTTGTAGATTGTCATCTACGGCTTCCTATAGAAATAAGGAAACAGTTAAAGGGAGCATCAAGCTTCAGAGCTTCGAAAATAGCATAGATATTATTCTTTCCAAGAACAAAGTTTTGGACATTATGTTGGGGAAACTTGTTGAACCAGCTGATGCATCATGAAAAGAGGAGTTTAAGGAGGATGAAATCACTACCATGAGTCTCGTAGTGGAATCCATTAGAGAAAATCTCATTCCATACATTACAAAGAGTGATACTTCTAGGAAGATGTACAATGCCTTAACAAATCTCTACACTATCAAGAATGTTGGTTAATCCATGATTTTGAAGAATGAACTTCGAAACAAAGAATGACTAATGATGACACTGTGGCTTCTTATTTCCTGAGGATTTCCCAAATAAGAGATCAAATTCAAGCAATTGGAGAATCCACTCCTGATCAAGAACTTGTGATCACAACACTCAATGGTATTCCGAGATCATGAGATTATTTTACAGTAGGTATAAGTGGCTGGAAGGAAGCCCCTTCATTTGAACAACTATGGACATCTTGTGCTCAAGAATTGAGGTTGATGACAAGAGATTGTAAAGAAGAGGAAGCACAAGATTTTGCAGCTCGTTTCAAAAACAAGGGAAAGAAGAAGTTTGGTCTTCACCACCAGAAGTCAAGAAAGGGATATTCTTCCTCCTCTCAAAGGAAGAGAGATTTATCAAAGATTCAATGTTATGGTTGTCAAGAATTTGGACACTTCAAGAGAGATTGCCCTAATATGGCTAATAAAAAAAAGAGAAAGGGAAAACAACATGCTTTTGTAATAGATGTTGAAGATGAGAACCTAAAGAAGCCCAATGGTGACAAGGATTTCTTTTACTTTTCTTCTCTAACAATTTATATTGAAGATGACGATGACATATGGATGGTAGATAGTAAAGCATCAAGAAATATCACCGGATAAAGTGGAAATATTTCTAACATGATGGAAAAGAGGTTGTTCCAAAGGGTTGAGCTTGGAGACAATCATACCTATGTAGTCAAAGGAGTTGGAAAAGCATCCATAAAGATGGAATATGGTAACAATGTGCATGTTAGCAATGTTCTTTACATACCAGGTTTGAAAAATAATCTTGTCTCTATTTCTTATTTGGAATATAGAGGAGATAAAGTAGCTTTTGTGAACGAAAAAGTACTAATTTGGTCTAAGGGCTCTAGTATAGATAATGTTATGGTTATTTTGATTCATGATGGGAGATTGTATAGACTTGTGAGTCAACCAGCTCAAGCACTAGTACATGATGAGATCAATCCAAGTGAGCTATGGCATAGAAGGTATGGACATCTACATTATGGAGCATTTCTTGAATTGAGTCAAGTAGTTTCAGAGGTTCCTGAATTAAAGATAAATAATGATTGTGTATGTGAAGGCCTCTTGGAAAGAACATTAAGAAACCATCATCCAAAAAATGTTAATAGATCTAAGGCAACTTTGGATTTGATTCTTTCTAATATATGTGGCCTGATTCCCGTGAAATCACTTGGTGGTTAATTGTAATATGTGACATTTTTTTATGAGTTATCCCATAAGACATGGATATATCTCTTGAAGACTAAGGATGAAGCCTTCGACAAGTTCCAGGAATTAAAAGCTGAAGTGGAAAAATTGACAGGTCAAGATCTTGAGATCTGGAAATGGAGGATAATACACCTCGAAGGAGCTTGTTTCTTTCTATCAGAAAGGTAAGATTAAGAGGGATTTCATTTTCCCCTATAGCCCATAAAATAATGATGTAGGAAAATGAAAGAACATGTCCATTGAATAATTTGTCAAGGCCATAATGCACAATTTGGACTTTTCGTTGTTATTATAGGGTGAGGTAGCACATACAGTTATATACATTCAAAATTGAAGTACTCATAAAATTTTAGAAGGTATGACTCCTTACAAATCATTCTCTAGAAGGAATCCATAAACTGAATATATGAGAATCTTTGGTTGTCCTGTATACATCCATGTTCCTAAGGATAAAATGAACAATCTTGCACCTTCAGGAAAGAAAGGCATATTTGTTGGTAATAGTGAATCATCAAAGGCATATGTAATATACATTCTAGAGCAGTGACAGATTGAGGTTAGCCAAGATGTCACCTTTGATGAAAAATTGGCATATTGGAAGTCTGAGGAAGTCTCCACAAGTTCCTTGGATGAAATTAAATAGGGTGGATCAAAGGAAGAACATTCAATTTCTATAGAATGTTTCGGAAGGCTAGAAGGGCCTTGTGATCAAGTGGAACCAATTATTGTTCTAGAGATCAATAAGAGACAAACATGGCTTAGATATACATTAGAATATGTAGAAGGACATGCAACTCTTGATGACACATCCAGAGGAGTTAAGAAATTGAAGAGGTTTTGTAACTATGCAACTCTCATGACAAACCTTATTGATGAAAAACCTTCCACTTATGATGAAGTAGTTAGCTAGAAAGTGTGGAAGGAAGCAATGAATGAAGAGTACCAATCTATTATGAAGAATATTGTCTAGGAGATTGTGCCAAGGCCTAAAGGGAAGTCAGTGATGACTTCCAAATGGATATACAAGATCAAACATGTTGTAGATGGGAGCATTGACAAATACAAGGCACGGTTCATGGCTAGAGGGTTCTCCCGGAAAGACGAAGAAGACTATGATGATGAATTTTATCTAGTTGTTAGGTACACCTCCATTAGATCCATCATTTCTCTTGTTGATTCAATGGGATGGAAATTTCACCATTTGGATGTGAAGACTCCTTTCCTCAATGGTGTGATTGAGGAAGAGGTGTACATAGAGTAACCTCAAGGATTTGAGGTACATGGAAAGGAATTTCATGTTAGAAGGTTGAAGAAGACCTTGTATGGACTCAAGCAATATCCTAGGGCTTGGTATGCATGAATTGAAAGCTATTTGACAAGACTGGGGTTTACCAAAAGTGATGTTGATCCAAGCATTTATTTTTAAGGATGTGAAGAATGCACCTAGGATATCATATTTATATTTTGATGTTTTGTTTCTAACACATGTTGAGCCTCTTATCATTTAGTGCAAGAAGAAATTGGCTTATGAGTTTGATATGAAGGATCTTGGGTTGATTCATTATTACTAGGGAGTGGAAGTATGGCATAAACATGGTGAAGTATTTCTTGGTCAGGGAAAGTATGTATTAGAGATCTTTCAGATATTTGGTATTATGGAATGCAAATCCATGGCAACACCCATGGTAACTAAATTTAAGAAGTTAAGAGGCTCTGACTCCATATTTGTAGATCCATCTATATACCAGTAGTTGATTGGTTTGTTGATGTATTTGGCCAACACTAAGCCACACATATGTTTTGTCTTGAACATGTTGAGCCAGTTCCAGGTTGAATTGAGGCATAAGCATTGGATTGCAGCAACACGCATTCTGAGATATCTTCATGGTATTGTGAATTATGGTTTGAGATATGCTACAAATAGGGATGTACGAATCGTAGGATATGTTTATGCAGACTGGGCTGAAAGTTCTAAATATAGGAAAAGTACCTTGGGAGTATGCTTAAACTTGGGCTCCACTATGATATCTTGGATGAGTAAGAAGTAGAGGTCGGTTGCACTCAGCACTATAGAAGCAGAGTAAATAAGATTTAATGGGGCTTGTACTAAAGCAATATGGCTCCATCAGTTGTTTCCAAGATTGTTTGACCAAGAGTTAGAATCAACGATAATACACTACAACAATCAAATTTGTGTGAGGCTTTCATAGAATCTCATGTTCCATGAGAGGTCGAAGAAATATTGAGATCATGTACCACTACATCCATGACATGGTGCAGAGGAGAGCGATAAAGCTCGAGTATATCTCCATCAATGAGCAGGCAACTGATTATCTAATGAGGTTGTTGCCTAGTGAAACGTTTGTGTACTTCCGAGACAAACTGGGGCTTGTGGAGATTACCCCTCTCATTGAGAGGGAGTGTTGATATGTTCGCAACACTGATGGACATTCTCCCAATAGGGAGAATGGGTTTGAGAGGCCTAGAGTGATCAATAGGAATGTTGAGTGAGTGCCTTTTGGAGGAGACCTTGATCACACACCAGGAAAGGGTGTAGTGAGTTTTGTCAATACTTGGACCCTAATCACACACCAGGAATGGTGGAGTATGGTCTTGGACCTTGATCACACATCAAGAGGGGTGGATTGAGGTACTTTATCATCTAGATATAATCACACACTAGGGAAGAGTGTAGTGAGATAATGGACCCTAATCACACACTAGGTTGGGTGGAGTGAGGTCCTTTCAACATATAGAATCGATCACCAACTAGGGAGGGGTTGAGTGAAGTCTTGGTTCAAAGTTCTCACCAATAAGGGTGAGTGAGTTCTCACTAGTTGAGGGTCTCAAAATTTGAGGACTGATCACTCTGGAGGAGTGAGTCTTGATATGCTAATGACATTTCCATGGGTTTGGTACTATCCTGGATATGGCCACTAGCAACGTTTGATGATAGTTGATGATGTTAGTGATGATGTATAACCTTTTCTTTAGAGAAATTTGTCAACTTGAGAACACCTATGATAATGATTATGAATACCTCCCTAGCTAAGAGGGAGTTTTGAATTTGTAACTACAATTGGTATTCATTATGTATATTTGGTCACTTGATGTACTTGTATTTATTATTGTAAACTATATTTTAAATTCTAGAGTCAAAGGGAAATTTTATTTTGAGTCAAAGTTCCATTGTGACTTTTAAAAGAAGAAAATTGGAATTTTTGAATTGTAATTTTTGGCTCAAAAATTTGTGAAGTTAGCCTCCCTCTAAGTCAAGTCAGCCCTAGCTAAAGACATGCCCATTCGGCCATGAAAAAATACTACATAAAAGAATTTTCACTTCCTCCACTTGGGCATTCACATCTTCTCACACAATACAAGTTCTGGGCAAGCAAGTGAAGGAAATGAAGGATGAATAAGACGAATATATAAATCAAATCTCTCTTCTCTCTCTTGCAACTCACATGTATGGATTGGATCTTCTCTCTCTTGCAACTCACTCATGTGGATTGGATCTTCTCTCTCTTGCAACTCACACATGTGGATTGGATCTTCTCTCTCTTGCAACTCACACGTGTGGATTGGATCTTCTCTCTCTAGTTTGTATTTTTTCTATGAATTTTTTTGTAGGGGGGACAAAATTCTTGGTAACTACAAGGACCAAAATTTCTGTGGTGACTGGTAGTTACAAGAGGATCGAAATTCTAGGTCGGGCCATGAAGAACAAATTACTGAATTAGATTTGTAGGCTTGAATTGGAGGGGAAGACCAAGCATTACCATAGGTCTAGGTGTTTCTCTCGTTGAACAAGAAGAATTTCTTTATTGAAAAGGTTGTTGTGTTCTTCCCCTTTGTGGGTTTTCTGAGGGTAAATCTTGTCTTCCTTTGTGCATTGTAATCTCTACTATTTTATTTAATTTATTTATGGTGGAATTTCTGAAGTATACTTGCTGAATGATAATATTGGAATAAAGTAAAAGAAGAACTACATAAAAAGTAATTATCAAAATCTCAAAATTGTTATGCTAATATCTATTTTGCACTTAGAAAATCAATAGAACAGGCACAACATATAGAGCTAGAAGAGACTACTCTAACAATATATTGTCATGCATTAGCTAGCACCAATACTCAAGAAATCCTTGAAATAGAATGATATATAAAAAACAAGAGGGTAACAATGTTTATTTATTTAAGTAGTACCCATAAAAATTGGAAAACTTCTCGATTTATTTGTATATCCAACATCAAAATAAGTAATGATTGCAAACTGAGGTACAATAAATGGTTCAGGGAAGTGCCATAATATTAAGCTAAATATGAGGGAGTACTTATTGGATAGTCCCACGATTGCAGTCCAAATGGATAATGTTGATGTTGTATTAGGGGTATAATTATTAAATAATAATGCTCAATGGCCATTAATTTTCAAGATATTTTAATGAGATTTTCCTCATAAGTAAAGGAATTGGGTTTAGATATATCTAAGGGAAACACTCTAAAGTGATAAGCTATTTAAGCATGAAAAAATTACTAATAAAGGGATGCCATGGTGTAATTGCACCATTTTGATTCTTCTTTGTTAAAACATATATATCCTATTCTCTAGTCGATCTCTATAAAGTTATTAATAATCATTCCAAGGTATCTAGAGAGTTGCCTAAGGATCTTCCACTTGCTCGAGATCATGAGTGTGTTATTCATTTATAACCTAGAAGTGCACCACCTAACATTATGCCTTACATGTATCCATATGCATAGAAGAATGTGATTGAGTATATGGTTCTAGAAATGTTAGAGGATCGCATCATTAAACCTAGCTAGAGTGCTTTCTCTTCACTAGTGGTGATTATTATTAAAAAGGATGCTTCATGGTGTAAGTATCTAGATTACAAATTGATCAACAAAACAAAAATCAAAGATAAGTTTCCTATTCATGTCATTGATGAATTATTAGAAGAATTGCGTGGAGAAATTTTCTTTACTAAGTTGGATCTCCATACTAGATATCATACATTAGAATGAGGCAAGAATACTTTCCTAAACATTGTTAAGATCGTGAAGGTCAAATTATGAGTTTTTAGTTATGCCATTTGGATTTACTAATGTACCTTCAACATTTCCAAGTTTAATGATTTCTATTTTCAAAACCTTCCTTGAAAAATTGTGTTGCAAATTTTGATGACATACTAATCCACACCAAATCATGGGAAGAGAATGTACAACATGTTGATAGGGTCTTAACACTATCAAAAGAGAAAGAACCATATGAATTACCTTCCAAGTGCACCTTTAGGGTCCAAGAACTAGAATATTTGGGTCATATTGTATCTCATGAGGGTGTAAAAATTAACCTTAACAGAATTAATGCTATGATTGAAAGACCGATCCCTAAAACCCTAAAGAAACTCAGAGGATTCTTGTGGTTGACAAGATATTACAAGTTTATCAAGGATTATGGTCAAATAGAAGTACCTCTAACAAAATTATTGAAGAAGGAATCATTTTATTTGACTCAATAAGTAACCAAATATTTTTAAAAACTTAAATATGCTATGTTTATAATTCTTGTCTTGATCGCACCTAACTTCACAAAAAACTTCATTGTGGAGTGTGATGCCTTAGGCCATGGAATTGGTGTAGTGTTGATGTAAGAAGGAAGTCCTCTTGCCTTTGAAAATAACCAACATAACTTAAATAACTTACTCAAACCCATCTATGAAAAGGAAGTGTTGGCCATACTACATGTAGTTAAGAAATGGCATCCATACCTAATAGAAATACACTTCAAAGTAAAAACGTATCATGATAGGTTGAAGTACTTCTTGGAACAAAGAATATCTTCTAAAGAGAAAAAAAGAAGAAGGGTTACAAATATGTTAGGTATGACTTTTAAATTATCTATAAAAATGGAAAGCAAAATATCATGGAAAATGCACTCTGAAGGAAAGAGGAAGACACCGAGGGTTTACTATGCACTATTTCCATTCCATAATTTGTCTAGGTGGAATAAGAAAGGATATAATGGAAGCAATATGAGAAGGTGTGCAATATCATTCAAAAACTATAGAAGACCCTAATAGTAGAAAACATATGTGAAAGATTTATTTTTTATGGTATCAATATAGCTTATACTTACAAAAAAAAAAAAAAAAAGGTCCTTTTGGAATTACACACTTATCATGCAGTAAGTTATTCAAGGTTCTTTAAAACATACCATAGGATCAAGATTTTTTTTCTTTTGATAAGGTATTAAAGTAGATGGGAAAATGTTTGTGGTTGGATGTTTGGTATGCCAACAAAATAAGGGAGAGGCGATCAAGACCCTAGTTCTTCTACAACCATTAACCATACCAAGGCAACGTTCAAAAGAAGTTTCAATGTATTGTATCACAATTTTACCCAAATATGAAGGAAATAATTTCATTATGTTAGTGATACATCGATTAACAAATTATACCCACTTTTCCTCTCTTTATCATCCTTTTAAAGCAAGAAAAATTGTAGAATCATTACAGGAAATAGTGAAAAGGATACATGGAATATCAAAGAGTATTGTAAGTGACAGAGATCCAATTTGCAATGAAAATTAATGGACTGAATTATTTTCTTGTTTGAGTACTCAATTAGCTCATAGATCATCTTACTATCCTCAATTTGATGGGAAAAATTATATTGTGAATAAGTGTTTAGAAGTATATTTGTTGATTTACACATGATAAATAGCCATAATGGGTGAAATGGTTGCCCTTAGTAGAATAATGTTACAACACATATTTCCATACTTCATAAAAAATATCCCATTTATAACACTTTATGGATATCATCCTCCATCCATTGCATCACCCTTGAAAGGGATTATAAAGGCCCAAGCAGTGGAATACCACATAGGGAACCAAGAAGAGTTTCTTAAACTACTTACGGAACACTTGGTTATAGCACAAAATAGGGTGAAACAACAAGTATATCAACACTAAAGGGAATTTGAAGTGGGGTATTGGGTATTTGTGAGGCTACAACCATAAATAAAGATGTCCCTCAAGCAACAAAATAAGGACAATAAATTAGCACCAAGGTATTATGGCCCCTATATGGCCCTATTGTAGAGGATTGGAAGTATGGCTTACAAATTGGACTTTCCTCCATTGTCAAGTGTACATATAGTCTTCCATGTTTCTTTCCTAAATAAGGTAATTTATGACAAGATCCTAGTCAAAACTATTTTATCATATCTTAATGAAGAAGGAAAAATCATACTAGAACTAGTAACAATCCTAGAAAAAGGATTAAGAAACTAAGAAATCATGCAATTACCAAATACCTCATTAAATGGAAGGATGTACTAATGGAAGAGGCGACATGGGAAAATGATTTAATTATGTGCAAACACCCACCATTAGTCAAGTTTTGAAGACAACACTTGTTTGAAGGGAATGGGTGTTGATTTTCACAGGGTTTCATTAACTAATAATTCCTTTTGATGTTTTAAATGAAATTCTAGAAAATTATTAAACATAATTACACCATTGAGAAAATTGTACAAAAGACATCAATGATACAATCACAATAGAACCAAAAAGAAAAAGCCACACAAGTAACACAAGATATTACCCTGTGAAAACCCATAATGGGGAAAAACCAACCAACATTTTCCTTAGAGAATCAATGTAACAACAGATACATCAGATTCAACTAACCAACAAGATGACCAACCTCCTAAGGCAAAGTAAGCCCTCCATCATTCAGTCCAAAGAAGCTCTGAAACATGTCCTCTAAGTCTAATTTAGAACTCACACAATTCCACATAGGTCAGCCTCTTTCCATAAAATATTATCGGCCCCTTTCCTCTGATGTGTGCCTTAGTTTCTCGACCCTTTACCTCTGATATAAGCCTCAAATTATCAACCCCTTTACCTTTGAAACAAACATCAGCGTCTCAGCCATTTAACACAAAAAAAATCCTTAGGAGTGTGCATTGTTCCATAGAGTATTAGCCTCAGATCAGTGAGTTGTTCCACATAATATTAGCCTTAGAATTGCGCATTGTATTTCCTTAGATTAGTGAGCCTCAAATCAGATCTGAATTGTGCCTTTTGGAGAGAAGATAGGTTCTATTTATAGTTGTTCATTCATGCGAAGGGATGCGTCTCTTTGGTAGGCCAACTTGATCCTTGGAGTGCCGACTTGGCCTTTAAGGAGGGAAAAATAAAAATTTACATTTTTCATTTTCTCGCTCTTAATGAGCCTTGTAATATTTTTCTTTTGAATAAAAAATAACTTTTTTTATTACAAGCATGAATAATATGCTTCATATAATTTTATTTTACAAAATATCATTATTTTTTTCCAATATTACAAATACAAATGAAGGCTGACCATAACTACAAAATTTAACACTCCCTCTTAGTTGCTGAGGTCTTCAATATGACCATCCATATGTTCTTTGTATACATGATCTCTCTAAGGAAAGGTATAATTCATTCATCATTTTGGTCAACATCCTTGACCTACATCAACATCATCATCTACGATCAGTATCCTGTTGGGTTGTGTTATATTCTTTCCACGACTAACCTATGTAGTGAATGAGGGGGTTAGAGGGGGGGCGGAGCCCCCCCTTCATTGTGCCGATTACGTAGCAGGGGGTCACAGGGGGTTTGAGAGGGGTTTGGTATCCCCCCTCTATACGGGGTTTGGGGTATTGGGCCCCAGGAAAATTTTTTGTTTTGACCCTATATTATGGTTGGGCGAACTTACCTATGGTCTTTGGTCCAGTTGGACGCGATGGTTTTTGGTTCATGGTATTGGATGCTACGGCATGTAATATATAATATAATAAATATATATATATATATATATATAGTAATATTATATAATTATATATATATAATATATAATAATATATGATATAGATAATATATATATATATTATAGGTTGTAACATTGAAAGGAATATAATGAAAAATCAAGCTGGTAGTCCTGGTTTTTGGGATCCAGGGGAAAATCTCTGTGTATATGTGTTGTATGTGTTATGCTCTCGCATTGTTTATTTTGCTATGTTTTAGAATTCATATGGAGGTAATTTCTGTATGGGGTTAAAACCCAAAACAGAAACAAAAATAAGGCATCGAGTGGGAGATCTAAGTCTATAGGGAGATCTAAATCTTTAGGAAAACCTGTAAAGGTGGTGTGCTAGAAATGCAGAAAGGAAGGGCACTTCAAAAGGGACTGTAAATTTAAAGCTCCTAATAAAGAAAGGGATCTGATGATGCTTCTTTTGTAGAGGTGAAAACCACCTCAGATGAAGGTGGCGATGTGTACTTGGATTCTTCAAGTACACATTTAGATCATGAGGCATGGTTGATTGAATCAGATGCATCATTTCACTTCACTCCCCATATATAGTGGTTCTGCGAGTATGAGAAATACGATGGTGGTGATGTCTTCTTGGGCGATGACAGGAACGCTAGAATCGTTGGTCGCGGAAAAGTAAAGTTGAAGTTGCAAGGTGGAAGGGTTAGAACACTTCCGGGTGTTCTGCATATTCCTACATTAGCCAGAAATCTAATTTCTGTAAGCAATTTGGATGATGCAAGTGTAAAAACAATGTTCGAGAAGGATACCTACAATATGGTTCAGGGAGCACCGGTATTGATGCCGGAAGTTCGGACTAGAACTCTGTACAAGCTACAAGGTAGCACTGTTGTTGATGCAGACTAGGCTGGAGATTTGGATCAGAGAAGATCTACAATTGGGTATGTGTTTAACCTATTTGGAGGTGCAGTAA
>APFE031350085.1:0-11036 GCA_000404065.3 Pinus taeda
GAGAGGAACCACCAGTAATGTCAATGGCCCTCAAAGTACCCAGTACAATCCATGAGATGTGAATGAATGAGTCGATGTCGAACATGTCACGGAATCCATTGATCAAAGGTCAATAATGCAACATGTCGTCAAAGGCGAGAAACCTGCCATTGAGGCATGCAGATTCCAAGGTACTGATGATTTCTAGATCATCTTTCTAGATAATGAGTTGGAGTCGATAGAAAGTGATCTGTCATAGGCAAGCCCATAACACGAAATCATAGATCCAGTCTGAAGAAACATATCTAGCAAGAACTAACTCAGGGATGGTCAATGATGGATGAAAAATATTTTGCAGGTGAATCATTTATTTGCACTGACCTCTTGAACACGTAACGACATAGCAGATGGCTTGGTGACAGTTGACCCAAAGTTAATACCCGGAAACCGGTTGAAGACTTTCAAACTGGTTTGATTAACTGTTAGGTAAAGGATTTCCCAACCCAGGTGGATAAAAGTGTCGTGTTCAAGAGTGATGGAAAGCTTTTTCAAACACAGAGTACAACAAATGGGTTCATTTTTCTCATTTTCCCCCACCATTTCTGGCAAGTACCTCTTTATTTTTGACAAGCTTGAGGAGGATAACATTTGCTAGGTTATAAGCTCATCCTTCGGATGAGTCCAACTTAGTTTAGATTCAAACCCTAAGAAGGAGTGGTCTATTCCTGTTTGTAATTGAATAGGTCCTTTACTGTGAAATTTTAATGAGTCCAGTATAGGAGAAACTCAGCGTTTTTCAATTTTAGGGAGTTAGAAGAAAAACTTAAGAAAACTCCACGGTTGTCCTTTTTCGTAAATTTGTGTCTCCCAAGATCGAAAAGGTATAAAATAATACTTGAGAGAACCGCTTGATCATTACGACCAAGGAGTACTTTTCATGTTTAGTGCCTTCAATTTGAAAAAGTAAAAAAGTGACTGAAAACACGTCGTTTTATTATCAATATCGAACTTGATACGACAAAAGTCTGGCAATCTTTTCATGTTTGTATGGTCAGAAAAGAGATGTAAAAGACCGTCTTTGTAATTTCGTTTTAATGAGTATACAAAGAAACACTTGGCAATCTTTTCATTTTTTACGAGTCTGAAAAGAGCTTAAAGAGGACTCCTATGTGTTTTTTGTCGAAAATGATCAATTTCACCTGAAACCCCAATATTCTGCACAAAAACTGCAAACATTACTCATATCTGTTTAAAAAATAATAAAAATGCACCAAAATGATCTTTTCAAAGTAATAAATAAATAAATTTTAATTTATTTATTCAAAAAATCTTATAAAAAGGGCTTTTACAAGTTCATTTTTACTGTTTACCTTTGGAGTAAAAAGTAAGATCTTTTGGTAAAAAACTTCTCGTGGAGATTACGCAAAATCTGACTGCTGGAATTCAGAACCGTCTTCTCTAGGTAATCCACAATGTCCTTGACTTGTATTTCATCCGTTTCAAATTTCGTTTTAGGGTTTAGATTTTGATTTTTGGAGGAAATTTAGGGCAAAAAATCATGCGTGGTGGTTGCGCAGGGGCACCATGTGACCCCTGCATGCCCCGACTTTTCTGTACACAGAGAAAAGTTGGGGTGCCACACCTCGCCTTAAGGAGAAGTGCACACCTACGCACTGTTTCTAAAAGGCAGAATGCGAACCCCGCGGAATGCGGATTTTCAACCCTAGGTTTTCAATTCTTGACCCATAGAAGTTTAGAATGAAATTTCTAATCCACCTATTTTGCATTGTAGGTACACAATATGCTTGTTTGGCGGGAAAGAGAGCATGAGGACATTGATCAGGCTGCATTGCTCCATCCGCCTTCATTACAGGCATTGAGAACATGTGGGCTTTTCAAATTTTGGACCATACCTGGCATGAGGGCACAGGTAGACTTTTTGCAGTGGATGGTAAACAGATGGAGCATTCAGGACCAATGCTTCATTATTGGTGGCAACTGGCTCAAAATCGAGTCGGATGACGTATATTTTTTGACTAGCTTGCCCAAGAGAGGCGAGCAATTATCTCTTTTCGGATCTAGGCCAGGTGGCCAATCTGTCGCTAGTCTCCGACTAGAGTTCTGTAACAAACAGGATCCGAACAAACGGATAGATGTGAAAACCATCTCCCATCCTGAACTGAAGGTTATTGCTTTTAATGTTACTAGACTCTGCAGGAGCGCAGCACTGCATCTAGCTATAGGCTCCCAAATGCGCATGGCAGTGGACTACTTCCGAGGCACCATTTTCAACTGGTGCGATGCTGTATTGGCCAATGTGAAGGGCCAATTGACTAGGTCAAAGCAAGGGTAGCTAAAGAACTTTGGTTATGGTTACTTAGTTGTCAGCTTTTCCCTAGAGAGGGTACTGATGCTGGTTCCACAGCAGCTCATAGTTGAGGCTAGACTTCCCCGAGATCCTCGGGTTATGCGATGGGTCGCAGTTATGGCCCGTCATCTAGATGAGGGTTCTGAGATCGTTCGATTCACCCCAGAGTACTTCCGTTAGTTAGAGAGCCAAATTTTTATTATTCAGGATTTTCCATATGCTGGGATGGATTATCGCGGCGATCCCAACATGACTCTTCCACTAGGAGAGCAATGTGATGACAAAGGTAAAAATTGTTTTTCAACATTTTAATTTTATATGTATGTTTTTGTATTTTTAACAATCATCCAAAAACTAATAGTAAAAGTTTTTAAATGCAGATGTGGGTCCACGGCGACCAGCCGCTCTCCATCCCTATGATCAGAGACAACCAGCTGCCGCGGCACCAGCCCCATAGGACCAGACAGCAGAGACTTTGGCTGAGTTGGAGAGCCATCTAGAGCACTTGACTGTAGACATTCCAGAGACCAGCATAGATGACATTCCACTTCGGCTTCAGCGTTCTGTGATTGGGGTCCCAAGACCTTTTAGGAGGTTCCTTTGTAGGGTGGCCCGAGCAGTAGTGTCTTATCGAGATCATCACCAGTGATAGGATGATCGCTTTATACCCATTTTTGATATGACTTTTGATACTATTATTTTTTCCGATCATAAGGTGTTTTTCAACCTATGATCGAGGACGATGTATATTTTGACAGACTCTTATGCTATACTATGTTATTACTATGGTTATCTTGCAAAACATGTTTATGAGATTATTTTAAATTTATTGTTTGATTCAATGAAAATGTCTATTTAACATTCAAGAAGCAATTGCATCTGCTAATGTATTTAAATATCTTGGAATGTGTTGATATGCTATGTAATCAAATTCTCGTTCCAAGAGACAGACTCTCAAAAATAATCGTAATAATACTGGATTTCTAATGGAATAAACATGATTAAGTTGTAATACAACGAGTTTCGAATCTAAATTAACAATCAAACTTCGAATCCCAAATGAGATGGATTCAGATAATAATTCAATCACTGCACTGTATTCTGCAATGTTGTCTATTGTTTGACCGAGGCTTACCCCGTGCATAGATACTAACTCGTCAGAGGGTGAATAGATAAACTAAGCTGCGGAAGAGATGTTCCGTGTACTATGACAAGTGCCATTAGTGAAACCGATGTATGTTTGGAGAGGCGTCGACATCTGCAATATCAAGAGTAAAATCAAGATAAGCAAGACTAATAATGAAAAACACTCACTAATGTAAAGCACACAATCTTAATCTATGAACACACCAACGTAGAAAAAACTAATCTAATGAAATCTCCACGCTATCCATTTAAGCATAATATTGCTTTAGATAAAGCCCATTCTTAGGTTTACCTAAAGAGACACCGTCAAAATCTTCCAGCTCATAGGCCCCTTTTGCCAGCTTCCGCTTGACAATATACAGACCATGCCACATGGGTACAAATTTGCTAGCCCCTAGCTTATCGTTTGCTTGATCGTAAAGTAAAAATAGGTTGCCTTCCGAAAAATTGCGGGGTGTAACATTTCGATCATACTGAGCTTTGATGCGTTTGGCATGAGTTTCAACAGCTAATGCAACATTGCGTCGATTCTCATATAATTGAGCTAAGTATAATAAACATTTTTCCTCTTTGGAAGTGGCTGGTAATAATTGCACAACAATTTGTAATGACGGGATTTCACATTCAATGGGCAATACTACCTCTAAACCGTAAACCAGTTGAAAGGGAGTAAAACCTGTTGATGTTTTGACTGAGGTTTGGTACGCCCAAAGCGCCGAAAATAACATGTTGTGCCAACTCGACCGATGAATCCCAATGATTCGTCGGATCATGGTGACTAGAACTTTGTTGACTGCTTCAACCAGACCATTTGCCTGTGGGTAATATGGAGTGGAACTATCGTGACGCAGGCCAAGCTGATCTGTAAGTTCGGTCATCATGATGTTTCGAAAATGACTCCCATGGTCAGTGATAATCGCTTGGGGGACACCAAACCTAGAAATTATATGATTGAAAATGAAAATTGCAGCAGTTTTACCATCTGCCGAAAATGTAGGCATCACCTCGACCCACTTGGTAAAATAATCTATCGCAAGGATGATATACGCATGCCCCCCGGCCGAGTGAGGGTTACATGTAATAAAATCGATACCCCATTTTGTGAAAGGACCAACGGCAATGATAGGGTGGAGATGTGTAGGAGGAGCGCGCATCTTTCGATCAAAAATTTGGCAGTTGTGACATTTCTGGATAGCAGTAATACAATCTTTAAACAAGGACGGCCAGAAATAGCCAGCGCGCAAAATATTTTGGGCTGTGGCATACCCAGACATATGACCACCACACGCTCCAGAGTGGCAGTCATTAAGAACCTTCTCAGCCTCATCATGAGTAAGGCAATGACGGAAGATGGAATCCACCCCACGACGATAAAGTGTATCTCCAATAATAGTGTAAGGTTGGGATTGGAATCGTATTTTTCGGCATTGTGATCGTGAAGTATCGGGCCGAAAAGATTGGGTTTGGAGATAGACAATGATATCTCCGTACCATGGATCAACGGTGCTAATAAGGTACAAGGATTCATCCGCAAGCGATTCTTCTGCCGCATGTTCGGTATCGGCACGAGGGAAATCACACATTAGTTCCGCAAAAACCAAAGACTTCTTTGACTTGGCCTTCTCAAATTCCAAGTCAAATTCATGTAGGATGACAATCCATTTGGAATAATTGCCCCCCAACAATTTTTTAGTCAAAATGTATTGCATAGGGTTACAGGCAGAAATGACAGTGGTTTTGCGTAACAAAATGTAGTGACGAAAACGCTGAACAACTTGGACTGTAGCTAAGGCTAGTTTCTCCACATGTGAATATTTTAACTCATTTGGAGTTAGAGTCCGACTAAGATAATATATCACATGTTCACTTTCGAATTCATCCTGTTGAACTAAAACCATCCCAATAGTGGAATGGGAAGAAGTGAGGTACAAGAAGTAGTCCTGGTTGTAGTTGGGAGGATACAATAATGGCGCATGGGTCAACGCATGTTTTAGAGCATCAAATGATTTGTCAGCTATCTCGTCCCAAAAGAATGGAGTGTTTTGCTTCAACAACTGGGTGAAACCTTTTGTAATCTCAGCGTAGTTAGGAATGAAACGACGTAAAAAGTTTGCTTTCCCTTGCAAACTCTAGAGTAGGCAAAGAGTCGAAGGAGGTGGTAGCTTGACAATGGCTTCGACCTTCGAAGGATCGACGCAAATTCCGGATTTCGATACAAAAAATCCCAGTAATCAACCCGTTTCGGTACAGAAAACACACTTGTGCGGATTAAGCCTAATCCGATAATGCCTACATCTCATGAAGATGGCTCGTAAGTGAGTGAGATGATCGGCTCTTCGTAATGAATGAGCTGGTAAATCATCGAGATAGGGCTGCACAATGTGCTTGATGTCATGAAACGCGTAAGACATTGCCCTTTGAAAAGTTGCCCCAGCGTTCTTCAGTCCAAAAGGTAATTTGCAATAAGAAAAGGTCCCCCATGGACAGATGAATGCCGTTTTTGGTTGATCTGCAAGTAGAATGTTAATTTGATTATAACCGGAAAAACCATCCATAAAGGAGAATATTTCACTACTGGCAAAATCATCAATAATTTGATCGATATAGGGCGTGGGATAATTGTCCTTGGGACAAGCACGATTAATATCCCTATAGTCGATGCATATTCTTATTGTCCCTTGTTTTTTAGTAACTGGAACAATATTCGATATCCAATCCGTTAAAGGAATTGGATAAATGAAACCTGCTTTAAGTAATTTCTCAACTTCAGTTTTGATGGCAGCAGCGTTTCGTGGGTGTCTTTGACGCAACCATTTCCGAACGGGTTTAGCATCCGGGTAGGTTTTGATTTCATGAACAACGATGGAAGGATCGATTCCTGGCATTTCCTCATAGGACCAAGCAAACACATTGCAAAATTCTTGAAATAGGGCTTTATATGTGTTGACTTCAGTGTTTATACAAGAAGCACCTATGTGAATGTTTTCAACAATCTCAGGTTTGACTGAAATGTCTATAGGAACCGTGCGAGAAATATTGGCTAAATTTTGTTCAGAATCAAGATGTTTCAGTGGATTTTGCAGTTCTTTGACATATTCAGTGGTGAAAATGGATGAAAAATCATTTTCAAAATGATCAATCTCGGGTAAAAATGAAGACCTATGATGAAGATCTTCCCATGGTAAGGCATCAACGGATAACAATTCCCGAATTTGTTCATCAGTGTGAACGGTTTCTGAAAAAGTTGTTGACTCCGAGGTTGAAATTGAAAGTCATTTCCCATTGATCTCATTCACTAGATCAGGGTTGGTTGAATTTGAGTCAGAAAACGACTGTACTGCCTGATAAGCAACTTCAAAGGGACTCAAAGGCATAGCATCGCCAAGAGAGTCCACCTCGGATTCGAATGGAACGACCCAAGGATCGTCAAGAACAATGGATTCTGATGAAATCATATGAATGGTTGCGAAAGGAGACTATACACTGGGAGGAGGAAAGGAAAAAGTTCCGAGTAAACCCGAATCTTTCACTAATCCTACTCCAACATCCTTATAAGGGATAACAGTTTTTCCAACATGTTGAATACTCTCAGCAGAGGATGTATCGGACGAGAAATAAGTTATCTGATCTATTGTTACAATCTTTCCGTTATGTGGGAACTTAATAAGCCGAAAGACTAAGGAAACAACAGCAGTCATGGCATAAGACCAGCTACGACCCAAAAGAAGGTTGTAATCTAGAGGGGCATCAACCACCTCCACATCTAGATTAACGGTTTTTCCTTCAACCCCTATAGGCAAATCCTATAGAATGCCATAAGGATGAAACCCTCGGCCATCAAAGGCCTTTAGAATTGTCGGGGATTGATTAAGCGTAGGAGAACCAAGGGTTTTCCAACACTGTATCGACATAATACACGTGGAAGCTCCCTCATCAATCACAGTCCTAAAACAAGGTATGTTTTTGACTAACACTGGAATCTGGAAAGCCATTTGATGAGGAAGGCGAGGTGTACTATTTTCTAAATCAAATACTATGAGGTTGGAGTCCTGAAGATCAACAGCTCCTATAGTCGACATTAGCATTTTTCGTTGTGCTGGACATGATTGCAGCACTTCCAAAGCTGACTTTGCTGAAGGTGAAACAGCTAAATCTTCAACAATGTTATAATTCTGAACAGCTCTCGCATGAGGATTGAAAGCTGACTTTCGAAGTATACCCTTAGCGGGCAGTTTGATTACTAAGTTGGGATTAGGTTTCTCGATCTGTAGTGGATCAAAACTAGACGGAGCTGAGGTTGATGGATTGGAATTGGAAGATTCCGCTTCCTTTCCACCAAAAGGACTTTTACTCCCGTAATCTTGCGATCATGTCGTAATCCTTACATGTGACATCATCATTATGGGTTCTTCCGAGGCATTAGAGGAAGAGCCTATCATTTTACTGTCTTGATTTGGAAAAGGATCCTTCAAAACAGCGGGTGTTTGCGAACCTTTGACGATTTTCGCAACCTCAGCACGATGTGGGCAATCCCTTGTAAAGTGCTCCTCATCGCAGATGAGACAAGGATATCGAGGTTTTTCGTTTCTCGTCAGTAGATTCAGTTTTATCGGATTTCTCCTTTGAGTTCTGCTTGTTCTTCTTCTTACCTTTCTTTTTTCCATTGGATTTTGATTTGGTCGTGGATGATTCCACGACATGATCATCGACAGAAATTTCAGGTGAAGACTCTCCCTTAGAGGAATCTGGTAAAGTTATTATGGGAGAAGAATTCTTGGAGGATTTCTTCTTACTTTTGGTATTAACAATACTAATCATACCATCAGCGGCATGAGATCCTGAGGGAGGTACAACGATTTGATTTTGTTTCGGAAGGTCGGGGATTTTCTCATGCAACGTACCTAACTGAGTATAAACTAAATCAAGGTACTGAGCTTGAGCGATTACTTGCTCTTCTGTAACTACCCCTGCCTTATCGACATCTTCAGTTATCTTGGGTAATAATGATTTCACAAACCATTCTGCCAAAATTTGGTCCGGAATAAAAACTTTCACTAAACGACGTCGACGCCGCCATTCATGAATATGATCTGAAATATAAGTAGACGTCGACTGCTTTAACGAAGTTAATAATTCCGTGCCATTATCATATCGGACTGGCAGCTGAAAATGCGTAAGGAAGGAAGTAGATAACTGACTAAAATTATAAAAGGAGCCTCGTGGCAACTCAATGTACCACTTGGCTGCAAGGCCAATCAAAGTGCGTTGAAAAAGACGAAGATGAATGGAATCATCTATAATAGAATTTGATGCACACCAGAGATGGTAAGTCATCACATGATTTGACAGATCTTCTCATGGCTTCCCCTCAAACTTAGGTATATCATTGGGCAACTTATTCGGCATTGGCGGCCAAAATGGAAGATAATTGATTGGATCATTCGTAAGGCGCGACAAGTCAGGAAAATCTAAAGTTGCTATGAACAGTAACTGACGGTTTGGATCCCGAAAACTTGGGGTCATAACACCAGCCCCAGGAGGAGGATATCCAGGGTAGCTTGGTATCGGATTCGCATTTGGGATACTATATCCTCCTGGAAAACCAGCATTAACTGGACCGTACTGGGGTTGTTGAGGTTGTTGATATGTATACCCAGGGTACAGTTGATACTGATAAGCCAGGTTCTGCACAGTGGGCCCGTATTGGTACTGCCCCTGGTACGGTTGATAAGTAAATTGTGGTTGACTTGTAACAACCGTACTAGGCCCAGGTTGTCCTGTAGGCATAGAAACCGGAGTCTGGATTGTAGGTCCAGATTGGGGTAAAGAGGCTTGAGGAGTTGATACAGGAGCAATAGAAACTGGAGCCGCTGATACTCCAGAAATAGGTGGGGTGGATTGAACAGAAGCTGCAGCAGTTGCGACAGATGTTTGGGACGGAGTTCGTGGCGAACTAGGCCCAGGCTGTGGAACTGCCCCAAGTGTAGCAGCTTGAGTAGTAGGCTGGACAGGTTGCTGGGGTGAACCAGAAACAAAAGACTGTCCAGATTGAGATGAAAACTGTGCACTGGGTTGCGGAGTCTGTGGATCCCACACCAAGTTCATTCCGGGGTATGGACCCATAACAGGTTGAACATATTAAGGACCAAAACCAGGTTGAGTGTAAGATTGATAATTATATGGTACATTTCCAGGTCCTTGAACAAATGATTGACCTGAAGGTGGTTGAAAATCTTGAGGTTGATATTGACCCTGAGGTTGATACTGACCTTGGGGTTGATACTGACCTTGGGGTTGGTACTGACCTTGAGGCTGGTATTGACCTTGAGGTTGCGGATTAGGAGTAGTACCAGAAATCATAAGAATTTCTTCAACACTTAACAGTTTATTTCCGTTATGACCAGGAGATATGGCATAATCGATGGGTTGAGGAGAAGCTCCTGAAAATGTACCAGATACAGACTGATACCCAGGAAGAACAGAAGGACTGCCATGTAAAAAGGTTTCTAGCATCTGAGTAAACAAGGATGACTGTCTCGACATATTCAAGAGAGGATAATAACCTCTGGGTGTTGGATGAAAAGGAAATTGAGGTGGTGAAGATGCGAGACCTAGATTTTCTAAGAAATTGGTCAACGAAATATACCAAGCGTCACCTCTAATGGGACTGAAGAAAATAGATTCACGCTCCCTAAGTTCAATAGTTGGTTGGTTTTCAGGGATGCTTATACCTTTATCCGGACTTGAGCTTACAATTTCTTCAATGGAAATGAGTCGAGAAGGAAGATTTTCGGTGATAATATTTTCGACTATGGGTGAACTAGGACCACTAGAAACAGGAGAAGAAGCAAATCCTGAAGTTGGAGTAGCAACAATTTCAGTTTCAGGCTCAGAGATTTTAGGTTCTTCGGCTACCGAACTAGTAGGAGAGATACTACCAGTAACCTCAGAAAATGAAATCGGTTCAGCAATATGTTATGTTGCTTGCACTATATAATCAGGATGTACAATCAACGAAGACTCTCCGGCCTCCGATGATCCAACCCTACTCTCACTAGGTGTGACAAGGGCTCGCAGCCCTTCCAGCTGACTTGGTGTAAATTCGGGACGCTGCCCCCGAAGTCAACGGGATTGTCTCGGTAATTCAGACACGATTAATCTAATTATTTCACACAAAAACAAAGAAAAATCTCAAGAAAAACACCTAAAGTCTCTAAAGAACCAAACAATTTGAAGCACACGCCTAACAAATTTAGGAGATTAAACCACACACAAACAGTATCTTTCTGGATTGAAAACACTAGTTGGTGATGAAATCCAATGTCACAGAGTCCAATACAGAAATGGCGGTTGGAATAGTTACCCTGACAACCTGCTTAATGAAATAGACTGGCACAAGTTTCTCCACTATAACCGTCTCGAGTGAAGATAACCCCCCAGAGAGTCCAAGTGAGTCTAGTCGACATATGCTCCAGGTACAGTGGGATCTTCCCTCCACCGTCACCTAGGAAAGAATCCTAAAGATTATGGTCACTAAGGTCAC
>APFE031350086.1:0-48539 GCA_000404065.3 Pinus taeda
CCCAGACCAGTCTCAACCGACCTGAAGTCAGCGTCATAGTATGGTACAACTCCTACCACTGGTCCCAGACCAGTATCATTGATCCCAGATCAATGGAGGTCATCCTAGTGTAGGGAGTACAGTAGATACAACAATGTGTTCATCGGTACTACTATGGTCCCTAACTTCATTTCCCTACTCATTGATCAGATGAGAGGTACTTCCCATGAGTCCCAGACTGCATGGGTAGGATGCCTCGAAAGGAGAACTAATCAATCCTGTCCTCACAGGAGAACACATCAATCCTGCATCAATCCAAGTGTGAATCATCCTGTTCCACAAGAGAGCGAATCATCTTGTCACAGTGCGCACCAACCAGGGGAGGGCGAGTCACCCTGTGGTCATATGTTGCTCCAGTAGGAACCGCAAGCCCTCAGAGCTCCCAGAGCTCAATGTATGCAACATGCAGGACCCTTTTACAAGGGTTTCTTGCCGGCTCCAAGTCGTTTGGGAAAATCACAAATTAGATCTTTCCTCGAGGCTTTGACAAGGTGTATCAACATGTACATCATCTTAATGCGATGGAGCCTCCTTGCTCATCAACTTACCATATCCCAGATGATG
This sequence comes from Pinus taeda, assembly GCA_000404065.3. NCBI lineage: Eukaryota > Viridiplantae > Streptophyta > Pinopsida > Pinales > Pinaceae > Pinus > Pinus taeda. The sequence continues at coordinate 604 of APFE031350086.1, forward strand.
TCTATCTGCTGGAGCAATTGAAGAATATGGGATTCTTCAATAATCAAATCCCACCTCAGGTTGTTATAAAGAATCACAGTGGTATCCAATGTAAATCCAAACAGCTCACTGAAGAGCTTTTGCAATCAGATTGCCTCACACGAGGTCATGCTAGCAACAATATATCCTGCTTCAGCTGTGCTCAAAACCATCGACTTCTGCTTCTTGCTCATCCAGGATACGGAAGCAGATCCCAAGGTGAAACAACACCTGGAAGTGCTCTTACAGTCCACTACACTGCCTACCCAATTTGCATCAGTATATCCAAGTGGTCTCACATCTCCGACAGTGTATCTTAATCCATGAGAGATTGTGTCCTGAAGACATCTCAGAAGATTCCTAGCATAAATGGAGTGATGCTCAACCAAATATGAGCTCTCAGTGCTAATTGGAAAACATATGTTCGAACGGAGGTTCACAAAGAGCATCAATGCAAATGAGTTTTTAAAACTCAGAGGCATTTCCCAAGTCTAGTCCGACATCACTACCATATAACTTCTAAAAGTTAATATCCTCGAGGTAGTCACAGGCTTGCAGTCCATCATACCGAATCTTTCCAATATCTTTACCACATATTTTCCTTGAGGTAGGAAAATTTCCCTTGGCTTTTGCCACACTTTAAGTCCTTGGTCCTTCATTTCAAATTCAGAAGCCATCTCCCTCTTACATTTGTGAATGAGAGGGTTTGCACCTGTAGAAAGAGGTCATCCACATAGAACACCAGTATGAGAGGCTTGTCATCTTCAACCTTAAAGTAAAGGTTAGGATCGACTTCACTCCTAATGAGTCCTGAGTCCCAGCTTCATCAAGTAGCTATCGATCCTCTCATACCATGCTCGGGGTGCTTGCTTCATCCCATAGAGAGCCTTCTTCAACCTACATACATGAGATTTTCAATCATAAATCTCAAATCCTTCGGGTTGCTCCACATAGACCTCTTCTTTGATCGAGCCGTGTAAGAACAAAGTCTCGACATCCATCTGGTGTAGGTTCCATCCTTATGAAGCCACAAGGGCTATGATCAAGCGGATGGTCGTATATCTGGCAAGAGGTGAAAATATCATAGTCTATACCTTCCTTTTGGGATAAACCACGAGCAACAAAATGAACCTTATACTTTTCCATACTTCCTTTTGCTGCATGCTTTATCTTGTAAAGCCATTTGAAGTAACAATTGTCTTGTCCAGGGTATGGGAACTACTTCCCAGACATCATTCTCCATAACAGACTCATATTCTATGGTCATAGCGCCCTTACATAGTTAATGCTTGACGACATCTAAGAATGATGAAAGCTCATTTTGTATGATCATGCTCATGATAGACAGGTATCCCTGATACCTGTTAAGCTTCTTACTTTGAAAGAAGGTTCCTTAGGGTACATCATGTCCTTCAGCATCATCAAGTATCCCCCTAAGCCATGAAGGCCTCTTCCTAGAAGAGGAAGGCTCATGTGGATGCGAACCTATCAGATCCATGGGTTCTTCTACATCACGCATTGATTCATCATCCTTTTCTTTCGGTTCCTTGGTGTCGGCTTGTTTAGTCAATTTATTGTTATCTAAATTGCTAGTATTAATTGTCAACCCGGGGCTCGTAAGCTGATGAAGTGAGGGTGTACTATATGTTCTTAAGTAACTTTCTTAGAGCTTTTGTTGTTTTAGGGGGGTTGTTTATGATTGACTTATCTTCCTAAAATGGAATGATGATTATAGACAAATGAGTGTAAGTGTGTGAAAGTGATTTCTATATGAGTGAAAGTGTGTGTGATGGTGATTTCTAATTGCTTGCTGAATTTGTAAGAGAAAAGAACTTGAAAAGAATGAATAAATCAAAATGACTTGAAAGTAAATGACTTGAAAGTAAATGACCACAATCCAATGGCATTAGTCTCTATCCATACTGCTGCAAATAAAAGAAATAAGAAAATCACTTCAAGGATTGATGTTAATGATAATCTCCTTCTAACTCTCTGCTTCTACTGCGTATTTGCATAAAACACGATTAGAAGGTAGCTTAAGACAATTCCAAGAATTGATAAAAACTCTAATCTACTTTAATTGACAAATTGTAACACTACTTAAACCTTTTCCAACATACTGCTCCTACATATGTGATTGTGTGTAACAAGTGGAAAAAGTGTCAGTATCACAAGCCAAATCTACTCAAATACAAGCTGCAATTAATCAATATTCTGTTCTCTTGAAAGATAAGCTATTCATGATAAAGAGAACATAAACTAGTTAGCATCCAACTTGTAGAACTATGCTAAAGCTAATCTAGAAAAAACAGAGTAAAGAGGACAGCATAATGAATAAGACAACTACAACTACCATTAGACATTAAAGCAAATACACACACAAATCCCGGGCTAAAGAAATCTGCAAGGAAATAACACTGATCAGCTTGAAAGAAAGGAAAACAAATAAAAGAAACTATACATGCTTAAGGAAATAAACAAGTAAAGAAAATGATACTGCACATAAAATACTTTACAGTGGCAGAAATGAGCAGGGGCCCTCTGTCCATTCAGCCACAAGGAAAAACTCAGAGATCTGGAAACTTCAAGACAATGCTATGTCTACTTCTTCATTGCAGAAAATATATAAAACAGAGTGCTAGAATAGCACTTAAAAACAGAGTTTAGAATGCTTGAAAATATAACACAGGTTCATCAAAATACAACTGATAAAAAGCTTAATAAGCGTACACAGACGCAGCTATTTATAGAAGTTTCTAAGGTAGCTTATCCGTGCAACTAAATAACTGAAAAGTAAATGACTGTTATGCGTTTTCAGGTTTCTTTGGCACTTCATGCGGCTGCGTGGACGAAGTGGTGGTTCTGTCGTCATGGGCAATAAATCCCAGGTTGGATCACGTCCCCTGCCATCTGTAGAACGTGGACAAATCACCGTTTAGGATGACGTGACCAAACAGCTCACAATCACCGCTAAACTGCCTTGAGTTGACCGTGACTTGCCCAGCTTTGACCGTGGACAAAGATGATGTGGATGGCCGGAAAAATAGGACAGAAACCTTGAGCATGATGACACCTAAGTGCCCATGTGGCTCATCTAGCAAACTGACACGTGGAACATAGCGTTTAACAAAAAGGCTGCAGGATGTTCAGATAGCTGCAGGATCATCAGATAGCTGCAGGATCACCAGAAAGTTGCAGGATGCCTGCAAGTAAGCCAAAATCTAAACAAATAGTCATCCATTAGCAAAACTTACTTAATCATGCTTAATAACACCTACTGTAATGATCTGGGTTGTTTTATGGTGAAAATGAGGCAAAAGATAAGGGAAGATTGAGGAAAACGGTAGATAAGTAGGTGTAAAGTAGAGGCTCTACAATAACCATTACAAACTAAATGCCAAACATCAGATCCAAGTGTCATTAGCCTAGACTTGATCATTTCTTTCCAATCCTGATAATTATCATTATTAAGTATGAGCATACCTTTATTTTCCATAGTTTTTGAAATGGCTTGTTCTGCTACTGATTGTTCTTGATCGATAACTGTAGATACTACTAGTACATGTGATTCATCGCTATCACTGTCATAATTTTCTCACACTGACTTCTTCCTTTGAGTTGCCTTCTTCTTTTGCTTCCTTCCCATGGTCCCCGATATTCTCTCATGCGGTTAAGCTTTACTGAAGAGACTTGCTCTGATACCAATTGTTAGAAATACTGAGACAGGGGGTGAATCAATATTTCATTTCAATTATTCTTCAAATTTGCATTCAAAATTTATACGTGACTTTATTTATGACAGTATGCGTCTGAATGTTATTTTAATGAATACAAATAATGTATATTTGATTAACTTATCTTTTCATAATTTTCCTCAATTATTAACTTATTTCACATAGCTACATTGTATTTTAAGCAACATTTAATAGATCTAAAGAGCATCACATCAAAAGATAACACGTAGGGACACTGGATTTTTAGGTGGAAACCAATTTGGAGAAAACCACCATTGTTGTTGTTTTGTATTCTTCTTATTATTAAGAAAATATTCTTACATTTTGCAATGGTGCAGACTTCCACCGGTGCGAAGGTTCCTAGCTGTTGAAGGATACCACCTCCTCCTAGTTTCTCCAGCTCTGACTTTAAGGAAGCTCCTACTCCCTGATATTTATCAGGCACCACAAAAAGGAAGTTACTACTCCCTCACTGAAACTCCAACCCTTAGTAACTCTGTGGACCATGTTTCAAAATATTTACACTGGATCCACCTAACTCAACCACAAACCAAAACCTGGAGACCATGTTTCATCCAAATTTCAATATGGACCCACACCAACCATTATGCTCAATCATTGAATACCAATATCCTCTCTCAAACCAAACACTTAATAACAAGATACCTATTACCGCTCTGCAACCATATCACTAATCAAACAAATATACCAAGCCAAATCTTAAAACCACTAATCAAGTCAAATTATTTACTAATCAACCAAGTCAAATTATTTTCTCATCATAGGTCAAACCATACGCCATACTCAAGATAGTTATTAATATACTCATCAAGACCAAAACACTTCTATAATAAATCTCTAATCAACTCTGCTCACACCTTCACAATTGTCGACAGACTCTCTTTACAATAATAAATCAGTTGTAGGAACAATAAATAATCAGTCTCAATACCTATGCATCTAATAGAAAACCCTAGTATCCAATCTCAACATCAAGCCTCACCAAATCAAAAAATTTCAGGGTAGCAAACGAGACAAAACACTCTCAATACCAGTTCACTGACATAACCAAACAATACCACAAACTCTATCCATAATCAAATCAGGATATATTGTGACTGTCATTAAAGAAATTTGTGCATATACATGTTTCCTATGAAAAATAATAATGTCTAGATATCAAATCATTATTCTCATGTTTTCCATCAAACCCTGGCAGCAAACCATACATCAATCATGGTTGTTGTGAAGAAGGAATGAAAAAATAAAATTATTGTGGTTCCATTGAGCATGGAAAACCATGAAATTCCTCTAGAGTAGGGGAACCTATGAAGCTAGGTAGAGTCACCAAGTAGACGAACCTGTGAAATGGAACCCTTATAAGTCATTCATTATGTAAATTCAGTAAGTAAAAGAACCCATAAAACATAAATACCACCATACAAAATGTCAAATGGTATACTCACCATTGCTAGAAACACCACTAGTATGGATGGGAAATTAAGCTGGGTTACCCTCCATTCTTAGAAGAAAATTGAAACCAAGAACTAGAATTTTACTCTTGCACCCAAATCCTAGACCATGCTAGTCTCTAAATCCTTCACCCCGCCGTCCTAAAATGAAGCTATTTTGACATTCCTCATTAGTGTTTAACACAATTCTCTTATAATTTTTAGTATGTTTTATTTTTTTTTTCTTTACAATTAGAAACCATGGTGTAATTTCATTAGTTAGTACTAGCTATTATTGTCCCCAGACTCATGCATTAGTTGACTTATTAAGCTAATTAGTCATTTTTTAGATAATTATGCTCTAACCAACATGGTGCACTTTCGACATTATAGTTTGAGTAGTGCATTATTCATTTTTGGCTTTGGATTCTATTGTTCCAAATGTGTTCTCCTTCTCTTGAATTCTCAAAGACTTGTTCCAATTGCACTCCCTATTTTTAATCTTCTACTTTTCTATTTATGTACCTTCATTAACCAAAAGAATAATTTAATTCCAACATTTGTAGGATTTTGAGGACATTTTCACACTATGGTGCAATCCCTTAGATTTTACTATCGGTTCTATTATCAATAGCATATGATCTAGGATTATAAATTAGTTATCTACATTCATATATGTTGAATGTAAAGGATATATATGAGTGGTGGAAAAGAAGAAAACTACTTGAAAAATGACACCAAGGGAAATTAGCTAACACTTTCATAGGCAAGGGCACAATTTCTCATGGACACACAAAAAATTCCTACAAGTTATCCTAGAGGATATAATTGAATTCATCAACGGGGTTTCACATGAATAACTAAACAAAACACAAAGAATTGTTGTTGAATCTAGACAAAAGTGGTTGAACTAACCTTTAGGAATGGGTCAAGCAATTTGCTAAAGGTTTCTATGAAGAGAAATCGATCAAAGAATGCACATTGTTAGATGATGTAAAGAGAATATTTACAACAATTTTCAAGATAGTTTTCTTTGTATGGTGCCAACTTTTTTAAATGAATTCCTCATTGACATACGTGTCAACCATATTTTTGAAACTCAGACTCCTTTGAGAATGCCAATCAATTCTGAGTGGAAGAAGAAACTAGCGAGTGGGAATAATTTCTTCATAAATGAAGATGACTATGAACGTTACCCTCCTCATCCAAGAGTAAGTTTGAGGTTTGTGATGTGGGGATAGCTAGTCATGATATTCCTAAAGAAGAAGAAAAACCCTAATTGGATGACATTGAAAAAGTTGACTAGAATGTACTACAAGCATGCCAAGGAAAGGGAGGAAAAAAAAATCTACCAAAAGACAAAGACAATACATAATTAATTAAGAAATAAGGAAAATAATTGTAGGAAGGATGCGACATTAGAAACTTATGATTAATGGTAAGTGAGTTAATTTCCTTGTTATATCAATGACGATTTCAATATACTTGTGCATTCAATGTGTCAAACCAAGGGTTTGTAAACTTGTGATAATATACCATGCATTGTATGTTCAAAATGTAGATGCGTTCTTTGTATTTGATTCCTTAATGATAGTGTAACAACCATTTTTTCTACCCTTGTATTTTGTATACATAGTCGTTTACTTCTAGCGTAAGAATCACGATTGGCTTCAGAAATTGGATTGTAAATTATGGAATTAAATGTAAACATTAATTAACTTGATGATGAGAGGATGACATGGATCCATGGTTTTGAGAGAAGCGGGAGCTTGCTTACTTTACAAACCCATGAAATTATCTTGGAAGTTATGACTAGAGTTGGTTTTGAACCAATCACGCTACTACTTCCTGACATCAGTTATGAGACTAGATAGGAGGAGTGAGAGTGCAAGACAGTGCCCATCTCTTCTCAAAGATCAAGGAATAGTCGGGTGACTTTTGAGAACAAGAAAAGTAGCATCCAGCACAAATAGTAGGAATAAGGTAAATGGTGAAAGGAGCAGCTTCAGCATTAGACTAAAAATCCAAGAGAGATTTTGTCTTTACTAAAAAATAAGGGATGAAGAGAAGAATATATTACACACAGTAGAGAAGTGTGTGAATTCTTCTTCTGGATTGAGTTCCCCTACTACTTCTTCTTAGTTGGTTGGTTATTGCTTTGGGAAGTGTCCAAGACTAAAGTGAATGGCATGGAGCTATCGAGCACAAGAGAAGAAAGCCAAGGTGGTTATGGAACAAACTATTGAGCCCTATACTCTTTGAATATTAAGTGTTATTCCCTATGTTGTGTTGGAGACCACTAGATTGTGTGTTTATTCCTGTGAGGTTAGTGGTAGGCTTAGTGGATAATCAAATTATTATGGTTCTTGATATATAGCTGATAAACCACTTAGACAGGGCAATCTGGGTCACTATGGTGCTTGCTAGAGAGTCATTAAACACCTAGATAGTGGATTTTAGATCCTTGTGGTGCTTTCTATGAAAACACAACTAATAAACCACCTAGACATTGAACTCAATATCATAAATTGAGCAATATACCATATGGACCTTGGGTGAATCCCTTTGAATGGACTAACAAGAGAAAGTGACTTATTATGGTGCTTATTAACAGAGGATAGTTGATAAAACACCTGGACAATGAACTCCATCTCTAAGTTCCCATTTAAACCATTGGTGTAAATTTTCCTTAGAGCAAGCACTCACTTAAAATGTGGATTTGGCTCGAGGGTGGTCATCTGTAAGAAAGGTTGCAGTGTAGCTAGCCTACGGTTGGGTGGAGAGTTAATGTCCCTCCTTTAGTTGTCAGTCATATTTAAACATGCACAAATAAGTGTAAACTACTCATGCATATTGACTTATGGACTGTGATGTTACTTGTTGTGTCATGAATAACACATGATCTTGTATGTTGATGAATGTAGATGAACGTATGAGTTGTGAGGCTCATTGTTATGCTCATTATTGGGATGGTATCTTGTGTGTTCTTGAATCTAATGCGTGCTTCGGTTATGTTGTCCATTATTATGCTCATGATGAATGTGAGGAATTATATATGTATGCCCACATGGTTGATCTCTAAATCTTTTGAATGAACATACAATTCAACTTGTTCCATGTATTGGTTATCATGCTCAAATTGAGGGTTCAAGGCCTTGGGTCCTTGATTCATAAGCCTTAGGTAGTCGATGTAGGGAAGTCACTTTTCTTGTTCATAAACCCAACTATTAAACTAGTTGGTATATATGTATATGTCATCAAGACCTCAGGTGGCACAATTCAAACTTGTGTGTGTAGAGGGGCTGACACCGAAGGACCAGAGTGGAAGTTGGAGTGCCAGAACTCTGACTCTGGGTCATTATCCATTGCTCATCTCCTATGTGAGTAATTATGTGGTAAGCATAAGATGATTTCATCGACAGAGTAGGATGATTCGACCATGGTTCCCACTGTGGAACCCTATCATCACCCATTGCTCGCTGATGTAAATTGTTGATCGTTGTAACATGGTAACGGGAGTGTCAACAAGGGTTAGGATGACCCGACCATGGCTCTGATGCGGAAGCATATCACTGCCCATAACCTACCTCTTGTGATTTTTTTTTTTGTGAATACGATGTGAGCACACTAGTGGGGTGTAGTCAATTCAACCATAATTCTAAAACAGAACCTTGGTACTTTCCACCGCCCACCACCTAGGCCTGGGTCAGTTGTTAAATATTATGGGTGGTAATGCAAACAAACAATCAATATAGCTTGGTGTTGTCCTGGCATGTCAGGTCCCACTATGGTGACCTATTAGGGTTAAATAAAGGCCATGTGGGTGCCATGTAGATCGCATAATGACATGGCCTCTTTTAATAAGCTAAATTTGGAATGAGTATAACTTTAGATTCAAGGCTCGAATTAGTATGAAATTTACATTACCAAAAATCTCTTGAGGAGCTAATTATGATGGTGAGGTCAATATCTAGCTCCACAAACTTGAGTGAAGAGGCATTATGTAACCTCATCTTCATAAAAGACCTTGGGGTCTGGTTAAAGCAAGCATGTAAAACCTTCCACTACCGGAGATAAGGTCAAGGGGTGGAAGTGTGGTTACAGATAGAACGTAAACAAAAACTCCTAAATCCTATCGAATTATGATCTATATAAAAAATTAAAGCAATCACACACTCACTAAAAGAATTCATTCCATTATTTATATTTCAATCTATAGAATTCATGAATACTAAAAGAGAAACAAACCATTGTTACAATCATTCCACATTCCTTTACACAGTTTATGTTTTCAGGATAAAATGAGAAAGTTAAGGAATACATTTTATCTAATACATTCTAGATAATAAAACTACTATAATAACAAGGGCTTAATTTAAAATGAACACAATAAAGAAGTAAATCTATCTAAGAAAATCCATACTGGTATAGTGGGCCTTGTCTCTATGGAAAAAAGACATAACCAATACTCACAGTTGCAAGAACTTCTATAGATATTTGAATTCAATCAAGAAAGAATTTAAACATGACAAAATAATTCACTTCCCATGTTATATATGGTGTGTTATCTCTTCTACTGTGATTCTTAATTTCTTCTCTATCCTCTAAAGCAAATATGAATACCTTGTTTTTAAAAAATAACTACAAAATAGAATTTAAATGAATGTGCTTGAGAATTGAAGATTGTCAATCCATTCTACAATTTTAAATATATATTCCTTAAGTTGACAAAGCATAAGTAAATGTCTAAGAGAATATGAGCTAGGAGGAATAAATCTTGTTGTTAATCATCAATTTTGTAGGTATATAATCAATATAAATTTTATATTTTCACTACGTGCCTTCAATTGTACTGTAGTTACAACAAATATTTACATGGTTGAGATAACCATACATAAATTCAAAAGATGCATTTAGTCTCCACAACATGGGATCCATAACACCAAATCAAAGACAAAACCACAACATAGGGTTCATAGCATTGGACTGCAATTTAATAAGCATGTAGTGATCCATAGTAGGGACCTATAGGAATCTATAACATTGAATTATAATGATATGCATGATGTGGAATTTCCTAGTGTGATGTGGGAAATCCCACTCATGAGTAGAGTTATACACCAAAGTTTTAGATAAAAATATGTAACTAGTTTTTACTAAACAAATCATAAGCGTGTATAGCATTAAATGAAGATAACTATCTCAACAAATTAGGAGATGAATAATCATTAGATCCTAAGTTCTAGCAACAATTCACAAGAATATAGATAGTTGGAACAATACTCTCAACAGCTACATGAGTTTTATACTTGTATTTTCCACTCTCAACCTTGAAGAGAAGTTAATGATGTAATAAAGTTGAAATCATAACCTTTTGCAATAAATTTTCTATAAAACACCCTAAAAGATCATGGATGCACTTTTCCCTAAAGAGGAGTGGTGAATTGTGGCTTCCTTATAGATAAGTTATGGTCGATCATGGGTTTTCCATGTAAGACCCATGTTCACCCCTTATATTTTCTAGAACTACAAAGTTCTAAGGAGATCAATGAGACATGGATCATCCATGATGCATTGTTGACCTTGGAACTTGTGCATGACATGTTTTCACCTAATTCACATGCCATGAACCTCTCTCGAAGCTCCTATGATTTTATGGGATGGGCATGATGAATCAATAGTATAATTGTCCTCATGTTGGTGAAATACAATAAGATACTTTGGACGCTATATTTCTATTTACTATTGGGTGTTTGACATCAACACAAATGAGGTTATAAGCCTAGGTGAGAGAATATTTTATCTCTTTCTTGTGATATAATGAATAGTCTCATTTATTCCAACAAAGTGAGTGAGGCTAAAGAAGTGTCCAAGGAATTGGAGTAAAGAGTACAATAAGAAAGACTCATGGTAATTATTGCACTTATTGTAATCTTATTTATTTAATATAGATCTCTAGTCTCCCCACCACCCCCGCCTCCAAATTATATAAATCATCACTATTGTGTTTATGATTTGATTTTGGAAGATTCTAGTAGTACTTGAGATACTATAATAGATCTTTTTCATGCATTTTTAGATTTATTATTCCATAGGATTTCAGAAAGATTTGCTAGCTATTTGATGTACAAGTGAACAACTGGAGCAACTACATGAGGATATGGATCTCAAGGGATCTCTATCAAGGATATGTTGGATTCCCTTAAACTTAAATGTGAGTTACTCTTTCTTACTTCCTTTGCATAGTATTCTTGTATGATTTAAATATAGGACGAAATGAATACTAATCTATCCTACAATCTATATTTGATTTTAATAAGGATAGTAAGATAATTCGTCTAACCATATATGAATTTATCTACGACATAAGTGGTGACTCCATTGGGGAATAAATTTTATTTATTCCTTGGTTTTTAAGGATTTTTCCTTGTTATTTTTCATCTTTGAGAGTTATTGTAGATTATATAATGTGTGTAGATTAGAATTGAGTGCACATAATTTCATTTCCCTCAAATCTAGGCACTAGATTATGAGGGTTTTCGTCAATTTCCCATATGCTTGTGATTATCTCTGAGAAAAATCATGATTGGTCACGAATTTGTTGTATGACACTAATGTTAAGTATTCTAGCCACTAGTTTCACATTAAAACCCATGGCCAAGCATGTTTGGTTGTTGGTTGTTGAAAGAAAACCCATGGTCAAGTCTTGTATGTGACATTTTGGAGATTTTTTAGTAGTTTATTAATAGATTTTGGTGTGTCTTGGCTTGGGAAAGTTATAATAACCCATAGTTATCTTTTGTGCTTTTGGTTCCATTCATCTTGTCTCATTTCGATCATTATTGGGTTAGGAGGTTTCACATGGCATTCTTTTTGTAAGTTTGATAATGGTGAGGTTACACAATGATCATGTCCAAGAACTACACTTCAATAGGGTGGGGAATTGAACCGATGACTTGACATATAGGAGTGCCTTATGAACGCACCTTATCATCATCTATCTAAGACCTCGTGGAATTCACATACCATTTGTTACCATTGAGTAAAGTTGCATTTATTTTGGCATACGAGTAGTGACCTTGTCTAAAAACTGAATTGTATTTCATTTTTGTATTTAATTATTTTTTGCATCCTTCATTTCATTCACATTATAAGTGAAATTGCAAAGAGAATTGCATTGCATGATCATTTATTAAGGAAATTTGGGTTTCCATTAAAACTTGCATTGGTACCTTAGATTTTGGTTTTGGCAATATGAAATTCCTTAAGGAATTGTTTATTATAGCTTCAATTTTGTTGAGTGATATTTGGTTTGTGTGTTAAAAATGTGAAAAAGAGCCTCTTGTTCCCTTAGATAATGTTCATCCAAGACAAAGGAAAGTGCATCTATTCCATTACTCATACGTTGATTTTATTTGGACTATAAAATAATCATAAACATCATCAATTCCACTCCATACCTTTGAGTGATCAACAAACCTAAAAATAAGTGCTTAATTAAAAAAAATAGAAATTTTATTTTTAGCAAATTAACATTGGTTTAATTTTAGGGCCTTGGTGTAGGATTGCAGAGTAAACTCTCCAAGCCCAAAAAACCAAACTAGAAATCAACTAGTAAGTGTGAAATCCACTAGTAGCATGGAGTACTTGCTAGGAAGGAACCTCTACCATAGGTGTCAAGCATGAGGTCAAGTTAATCAAGTGGGGTATATCATTTTAGCCATATTCACCCTATTGTACTTTACTTTTGCACATTTTTCTTACATTCCACCCAATAAATCCAAATAGACCGATATAAAGGTATTTGCACTACTTTAATTCAATTTGTTATTGGGAAAATTTCATAAGTTGAAATTCCATTTTTACTAGTTTTTATAGTAAATAATTTGCTTTGGTAATTCTTCCTTCATTAAGATATTTGCATACAGTTTCGGGGGAAAAGGCAACATGGGTTTTGTTCCCGGGCTTCACAAGATGGAAAGCTTCCTTTCGGATCCACAAGATCTCAAATGAAAAGGTTCAATCAATGCAATGGTCAAAACTACACCAAGAAAGGAAATCACATTGTACCAACAAGAAAACCCACACTTGTTTATAGAAGATGCAATTTTGCATGAATTGAATTGGTTCAAAGATCAAATTGGTTGAATATGGATGTTAAATCAAGCATACAGTTAACTCATGGAGGATTAATAGCTTGTTAGTTTCATTTTGGTTTTGTATAAATAATTATAGAGAGAGGAGACTAGATGATTAAGTTCCTTTATAGAGAAATTTGTAAATAAGTGTTGTACTTATTTCCATAATTAATATATAATAGCTTTGAAGTTCTATAGTTCATAGATTTATTTGTCTACGCAAGTAAAAGCTTGGAGGGTCCCCAATCTCTTGGCATATGCACCTATCTCTCATGTGTCCAATATTTTAGTTTCATGTGCATTGTTTTGCCAGTAAATACCTCTCTACATTCTCTTTAAATTTCTATTACATATGTGTAAATTAGCCTATGTTTATATTGCAGCAAACATTTCCTTTGATTCAGTATAATTTTCTTTCAAATAAAGTCTAATCTTGCTTATGGGTAAGGATTGGAGTGGTCTACAAATTATTGTTGCAAGTGTCTTTCACCCATGGGAGTAGAATAAAGACATAGCAACCTCATTTTCTACCCATTAGGACCCCAATGGATGTTGAATAAACTAGTTAGACTTAACTCAATTGCTTTCATCCGATTTGATTTAAAGTAGTCTTTCCACTTGTTACATGAGTGATTCAAATTCTTTCTTAATCAACAAACTCCACAAGTGAACAAAGTATTGTTGTGTAATCCATCCAAGGCATGATATCTCACAACATGGTTTTCTACCTTTGCTAGCTTTGCTATCCTTATATTGGAAATATCAGTTTGTATTTTGTCTTGAAATTTGCATTGCTATTCTAGAAATGCATTTTACATTGCAATAGTTTAAGTGAAGATAGCTTTAATTTTCATTTCAAGTTACAGTTTTTAGCTTTTCCATTGTAATGACTTGGTTAGTATTTATACTTCCTGTAGTCATAGTTGATAAATTGAATTTCATTCTAGTCAAAACTTATTTACTGACTTAATGAGCATTCATACTTCTTTTGATTATAAATGTTAGTTTCAATTTCATTCTTTACTTATGAATTTGATTAACATTAATAGTTAGTCTTTTGAAACTCATTCTTAAATTCATTTTGAATTTTATATAATTTTCGTTTTTAGTTAAGTTTATTATTAAAAAGTGACACATTAAGAAACTAAGTTAATTATTTCACATATTGTGAGTGTCCTTCATCAGTTTATGAATCCCCGATTAATATGATGGCATCTTAATTTATGCAAGTAAATTAGTCCTGGCATTTTTGGTGTCGTTGTTAAGGAAATTTAACTAGAATTACTTTTAGTTTTATATAGTTTAATTTTTCACCTTTTTTGACATAAACAATTAGGACAAGGAGGAGTGAAAGTAGTAGGACGAGAGGTAAGAACCTGCACATTCACTTTAGTGAATTTTCACAAATACTCCCCATCTTTATATCATTAGATTAATTAGGAATAGGAATAATAAATGATGATTTATTAAAATTAGGAAAGATATTGTAGTTGATGAAATAAACCCCCCACCCCAACACACAATACTAATTTAACTCCAATAACTTTGGTAGCATAGGAACAATTGATAATTGTGGAAGATGTTGTCACTTACTGCAAAATTTGTTTTCAACCATCAAAAGATTAATAAGCATAGAAGTTTGTAGTCATTTTCCAAGCAGCAGAAGGACTCAAAGTCTAAATTGGACCCTCTCCATTGGAAAGTGCTCTGAACAATCTTTCCAACAATATGTGGAAGTCCAACAATGGACTCCTGGATCAAAAGATATGGTCTGCTAAAGTCCAAGGATTGAAGCCTTAGGAAGGAATATCGAAGGTCTGATATATCGAAGATTGCATATTGGAGGTCCAGAGATATCGGCAATGGCAACATCAAATCATCATCCATATCTGCAATTGCATATCAAAGGTCCATAGATATTGGCGCATCGCAACATTGCATTCAGGCATATCGGCGATCAGAGAATCAAAACTATTGAACATGAGAACCTCTTAAAAAGTTGTGATATGGGTGAAGTGTTGATAGTGTTAAAAACTGCCAGGAACGCCGATAAAGGATTAACAAAGGATTTCATCGCAAAACCAAAGATAGGCGAGCCCTTTTCTCTCTCCTTTAGTAGGACACGTAGTGGCATATGATTGGTCCTGATAAGCTACACTGGTATCTGACGTCAGCATCAGGTGGTGGTATGAAAGGACACGTGGAAAGCAGTTTTGGTGTTGTTAGGGGGCCTAAGGGGAAAATTTTGGATGACACATGTCACCACTCATGAGGTTCCACATGGAGCGATGATGTCATATCAGAGGTTGGCGTATTGGAGGTTGAGGATATCAGCACTTTGTACCACTTGATACTTGAAAATGTTTCGATAAGGGGGCTCTGATATTGGGTTGATGTACGGTCGTTAAGACTTAAAGAAGCAAGGGCGCTAAGCACTTAACAAAGAAAAATGGCCCCCAACAGGAGAAAAATGCCCTAGAACCTTAAGGCTAAGTGACAAGCCACATCCCTCAGTCCTATGATGAAAAATGTAGAAAGGGGCCAAACAAAAGGAGCTTGGTGGCATCGAAACTTTACGATTTCGGAAGGCTTTTGCAAATGAAGTTTCGATGAGTTACAACTCTGACATATTGGGCTCCAATAGTGTAACGTGTAAGTGTTAAAAGATGGATGAGTCGGAAACTATGCTATAGAACACCACTAAGGCCATCACAGGTGATCGCTCCCATCTCCACAAAGTGGGGAATTCAAGCAGTTTAGGTGAAAATGATAGGTGAACATGCCAAATAACTAAAGAAGAACATCATGGAAAAGACGTGGCCTGATTGGAGGCAATCACAGGTACGACAAGGGGATATTTTCTCGGCCATCATTCAGTTGTCTCGTTTTGATATTTTTGCGATTTTGTGTATTTTAAACAAAGGAATCAAATTTGTTGCAATGATTTGGGCGACTAATCCTTTGCACTCCGAGACGGCTAGTCAATCAGACAGTTGGATCTCGGTTTATATATTTTTCTCGGTCATCATTCAGATGTTTCATTTTGTTATTTTTTTTATTTTTTGTATTTTAAAGAAACGAATCAAGTCTATTGCAATGATTTGGGCAGTTGAGCTTTTGCACGTTGAAACGGCCAGTCGATTAGATCGTTGGAGCTTGGCTAAGATTTTTTTAAAATTTTGTTCAAGCTCTCCAATCCTTATAAAAATAGGGAAGAAACTCTTAAACAAGGTTTAGAATTTTTGGAAATAACTCTTGGAAAGGGCCTTTTCATGTTTTCATGAAGGCAGTGTTATGAATCTTGATGTATGCACATTTCTCATAAAATTAATGCGAGATTTCTAGTGATTCCAACTTATTGGATTGCACTATGTTCACCTCCCCTTGTGTTTTCATATATGTTAAATATTCTTCTCATATTTCATGTCACATAGCTGCTAAACATATTTCTCAATAGATGCAGATTCATTTAGATCAAGTTATTGATGGAAAATGCCTGTATTGATGTGGGAAAATGCCATGTATCTTAGCATTCCATAAGAATTTCCTTACTCACGTTTCTCTCTAAATTCATATACACATAATTCTTAATGTATAATCTCTATATGATGGATTTCTCCTCTACTATATTCTACAATTATATTTGTCTTAACAACTAATTTGCTACAAACCCTCAATCTGATTTGGCCACCACTAATTGAGGATCTTTTCCTGTGTATTCCTACGTGTATCGTGTTTCATACATTGTATCTTTATGAATGGTTTTGAATCAACCTTATTTGAATTACATGTAAAAACTATGGTGATATAAGTCTTTAAGATAAATTTGACAGCACTAATTAAGATGTCCTAGGCATCGGTCTCCTATCAACCTAGAGGTTGTCCCTCGGAATAAAAAATGATGATTTATTAAAATTAGGAAAGATATTGTAGTTGATGAAACAACCCCCCTCCCCTTCCTAACACACGCTAGTAATTTAACTCCAATAACTCTAGTAGCATAGGAACAATTGATAATTGTGGAAGAATCAAGAGAAGGACAATTACAACCAAGTAATCCACTCAATAAACATCATTGGTTGTAGAAACATCAAGGCAAGGACAAATTCAAATAAGATCATCTTGCATAACATCACAAGCAAACCCCTAGGATTGGACTAAGCAATCTTGGGTCCTTTAGGAAGAAGATATAGTAGAACATGGGGAACATAAACTCAATATAGATGCTACAATTGCATGAGAAAGAGAAACAGAAGCAAGAGAAAAAGAAACAATAGAAATAAGAGAAATAAGAGAAAAAGAAAAAGCAACATTAGGAGAAAGAGAAAGAAAATAAAAAGAAGAACATAATGAAGTATGATCTAACATAGGAACAGAAAGAAGAGCTGAGAGAGGAGAAAGCTTTGGAGCACCAAAGTTAGAAAACGAAGTCATCTTTGGACTTCCCATTTTGGATCCACCAACAGTCTTTGGTACCAAGGTAAAAATGAAACATATCCCACCATTTATACCTCTAAATTTTTATGGTATGTAAACTAAAGATCCTGATGCTTTCCTTTTTTACTTTGGCATTTTGTGTCACACTTATGGATACACAAATTATGCGCAAAAAACTCATTTGTTTCCAGCTACCTTAAAATGAGTTGCCTCAAAATGGTTTATGGGTTTGGGAGAACATACTATTATGTACTAGGAAGATATGAAAAAAACTTTCAACCATATTGTAGGCCCAGAGACCCTAAGGAGGATATGTTTAGGATGTCCCAAATGGAGGAAGAAATTTTAGAAGACTATTTGGAAATATTTTCTTATAATCTTCGGAATTCTAAACAAAATGCACTAATTTCAGACACCGATCACACAATTTTCTTAAAAAGTATTGGAGATTAATACATTGATGTACTTAATATTATTGGAGAATGTGATATTTATTACTTACGTTTTCCACAAACATTTGAGTTATGCAGGAAGTATTCTAGAGGAAGATCCAAAGCTAGCAAAGATCAAAGAGATAATCTTTCCTAAGTTACTAAGTGAAGTGTAGGAAGTGTGGCCAAATAAAAATTAGGAAATTTGTTAGATAATTATAAAGCTAATATCTTAAGTACACTTGCCTCACAAATAGATACATTAAAAACTAAGAAGATATAGGAAGAGAAAAATGAAGTATTGCTATTTTTTTTGTCCTAAGTGTAGGAAAAAACATACATTGAGAGAATGTACATTAGATAGTATTCAAATTTGTGGCATAGGTGCAAAAAGGGATGCAATTGAAAATTATCCAATGCTACTAGAATTGAAAGCAGTTTATAAAGGAGAAACTAAGGAAGTGGAATATTTATCCTATATTACACCTAGAAGGCCTTGGAAGCTAAGAGAAATACGTATGTTTCAATATTTTACTAGTCATTTTCCTTAATATTATAATGAAAAAAATGTACAAAACACTTGGAATGATCTTACGCCTTAGCATGCATGGCCTCCTCAAAAGGCCTAAAACCAACCTTTTCAAAAGGGTTGGCAAGGACCTACTTATGGAAACCAAACTCCCTATAATCTCTAACAACCGTATCAACCCTCATATCAACAACAAATATTTCCCTTCCAACAATATCGACAATAGTATTTGCAACAATAGTAAGCACCATTTATTTAATATCCCAATTCAACTCAATAACCATATCTTTTACTTCCTCCACCACAATAGCTACATCTTCCTTCTGACCAACCACCACCAAGACCTACTCGATTATAACTAGCCTAACTAGTAGCAATTCCAAACAATAAAGTGTAAAAACATTTTTATAATGCAGAATAACTTACATTTCCTACATATTCAATCATTTTTGTACAAGAGATCCACTTAAAATCAGGAAAAGTACTTAAAAAGGAATCCTCGTGTGGTATAGAAGAAGAAGAAGAAACAATTATTCCTAACAAATCTGACACCACCATTGTAAATAAATGAACTGAATCTCAGAAGGATGAATCGCAATTGACCAAGTTACCTCCTTTTCTAGAGAG
Organism: Pinus taeda; assembly: GCA_000404065.3. Classification (NCBI taxonomy): domain Eukaryota; kingdom Viridiplantae; phylum Streptophyta; class Pinopsida; order Pinales; family Pinaceae; genus Pinus; species Pinus taeda. The sequence continues at coordinate 19,969 of APFE031350086.1, forward strand.
GTTGTACTTCGAAAAAATTGTGATCTCCCTTAATTATGATTTCTTAAATAAATTAAAGGTGCCAAAAATATTTTATTGCAAGCTATAAATAATATACCAACCTGTGCAAAAAAAAAAAATCAAGGTATTATGTAAAAACAAAGCTTGAAGAAAAATAAAATATCCACCAGTTGTACATGTCTTTCAAAATTTAGCTGGTCCAATGTCAACAAACAATACAATAGAAAGATTATGTTAATCCAAGTGTGTCAATGGTTACAATTCTTATCAATAATATTTATAATCTGAATACTTTATTTGATTTAGGCATAGTTATTTACATCATGATGATGGAAATAATGTAAAATTTGAATATATCCAATATTTGACCTACATCCACAATACTTGAGTTGTAAGATAAAACTAGGGTAAAGCTTGAAGGTGTAGTTGATGATATTATTGCGTCTTTCGATTCATGGGAATAACCTATTGATTTTGTAATCCTTCAATCCTAAGCCAGTTTGGGAAAACGCTGCTTAATCCTTAAAAGACTTTGGTTCGCCATAGTTGATGCTTTTACTGAGTTATAGATCAAGAACATGATTATTTCAAAAGGAAATGAAAGTAAGCAAGTTACACTCTATCCTCCTGCTAAATCTTTAAAGGAATTGGAACAAATTTCATGGTTTAAAGAGATATATTTTGATGAAAAAACTATTCAAACTCTTCTAACTATTACTCAAAATATATATTTTAAAGAAGAAGATGATGAAAATCTACTTAAACACTTTATTTCCAATGACCATATGACATAGAAAAAATTAGATATCTACAACAAATATCCACTAATAATCTTTTGGAGAAAAAATTTCAAGAAACTTGTAAATGAATTCTTTACAATCTCTATTTTAAGCAATATTTCATATAAACTCAATTTTAGATTATCATTATAAAATTGTTGAAATATACCTTGGAAAATGTTTAAACGTTAAATATATCTCAAAATAATCTTAGAAAAATGATTAATTCAATTTTTAAGGAATTATCCTAATGAAGTTTCCCAAGACTACACTCGTATGCAAGGTATCCATCTAGATTCTTGCACATGTCATATTTATATAGAGGATAATTTCAGTTAGACAACGATAGAGAAGGATGAACCGATGTTGAAAGAGATGGTAAAAACATAACTTCAAAAATTACTAAAAGTATACTTTATCTATCTTATCTCTCACAGTCATTGGGTCTCTCCCTTAGTGGTAGTACCTAAAAAGCATGGAAAATGGTGAATATGTGTAGACTATCAGGAATTAAACAAAACAACTTTGAAAGATCACTTTCCTTTACCTTTTATCAAGCAAATACTAGACACATTAGTAGGAAAGAATTTATTTTCTTTCCTCGATGGATTCAATGGCTATAATCATATTAAAATTATTTTAGAAGATGAGGACATAACAACTTTCGCATGTCCTTAGGAAACATACGCTTATAAAGTACTACCCTTTGGAGTATGTAATGCACCCACTACATTCCAAAGGGAAATCCTAGCTATTTTTGTTGATTTAATACATGAATGTATAGAGGTATACGTGGATGATTTTTCAGTATATGGAGATTATTTTAAAGAAAATTTGGTTAATCTGGAAAAAGTTCCAATAAGATGTTTAGAAACAAATTTAGCCCTTAGTAATGAAAAAAAACATGTTATTAACTAAGGGATTTGTACTAGGGCATCATGTGTCCATTGTAGGTATAAAGGTTTCTCTAACCAAAATAAAGGTTATTATCAAATTACCAACTCCATCAACCCAATGAGATGTTAGAAGTTTTCTAGGCTATGTAGGTTATTATCATCGATTTATTGAATTTTTTAGTAAAATATCCTTTGCAGAAATTCTCATTGTAGATTAAACTGATTATTCAATGTACTAAAGCAAAATACTTAATCTACTTCTACAATCAAACTTGCGGAAGCTTAATCGATTTTGAGCAAGATCAACCAGAACACATATAACAGAGAAGAAGATTCATTCACACAAGAAACACAGAAGAATACTCTGGGGAAAGCCTCAGTTAAAAACCCCGCTATTTGTATTATCATACAAGTGGAAATATCTCAGGATTACACAAAGCTTTAGCTCTCAAGCTATCCAGCTCTTAGTACAATCCCTCACTACTGCTCATAGACCGAATAGACAACACATATGCCTTCCTTCAGTCCTCCAAGCCTCCTATTTCCTTGCGCAGTTTCTCCTGGGTCCTCCAATGGGCACCTGTGTGATTCTCACCTCACACGCTGCTCTGACCTTTGTAGTAACTGCGCAATATTGAAGGAATGAATTCCTTCTACATGCAAGAGATTTTCTTATAGGAAAAATTCTTGCAACTCACAGTACATTGTCCCTTCCTTTAATCTCAACTGGGTCTCTGTCTGAATTGACATGCATGAGTTATTTATGAGAGAATATTCAGTTATCTGGAGAACACTAGTTGCATGCATGCATGCATTAACTGACTGAACTCACAATTAGTTCCACAACATGTTTGGAACTAATCTAACTAGACTTAACTCAGTTAACTGAGCTAACTAATTACAAATCAAATACAACTCATCCTTATCTCCTTAATTAAGAGATAACTTCCTCAATCAAAGGGATAACTATTGCATGTCTTCACAAAGACTTCATGTTTGATTTTCACCAACTAATTAACTCAAGACAAATTAATTAATTATTTTTCAAATAGCTAGTGAGAATAAATTCGAATTTTAATTCTCAATTTTGATTCAAGGACAAATCAAAATTGGAATATATCCTGAAATGCTATATATAGCAATGCTATTTTTAGCATTTCGATTTTTGTCATTTCTTGATGCTATTTTCAACAGAGTTGGAGGATATCCTGAAATGATATTTATAGCAATGCTATTTTTAGCATTTCTATTTTTATTATTTCTTGTTGCTATTTTCAACACTCCCTCTCAACAAGAAAGGAATTAAACTCGATCTCGATCCTGAACCTTTGGAATGTTCTGCATGCAACACTTCTTCTAGTGTTGTTGCTCAAGCCACTTTGAAACAAAAAAAAAATATCCAACCTGAATCAGAATGATTCCTCTGTCATCAAAGTCTTTGACTGTTATTTCCTCTGTCGACTGAAAACTCTACACCTCTGTGCTCTTCAGTATCTGACTGCTCTAGCCTCTGTCACTTTGATCTATGACTGCATCAATCACAGTGATTCCTCGTGCTACATCCGTGTTGATGTTGGTCCTATCTCCCAGCATGCATCCGCGCTGCACCTCCTCTCATCATGTTGCATCGTGCTGCCCACTACTGCACTGCAACTCAGTTACTGAGAAGTAAGTAACTGATCTCCCAACTAACCTCCATGTTGGGCTAGAAGCAACCTCTGATGCTAAAGCTCCATCCACATCTGTCTCTACCCACTCAGCCTGTCCTGCTACTCCTTGTCGGGGCTCCCGTAGCAAGGTCTAATCAAAGAGGTTGGGTACCTCAAGGATCCTGCGCCTATTTCAGGCCTCTTGGGACTATCACTACACATCGCCCCACCTCCCACCTGGAGGTATGGCTACATGTGATCCCTCTGCCCACTTGGCTCGAAATTCCCCCCTACTGGAGGTCTCTGCATGAGTTGATGCCTCCACTCAGTCTCCTCTCGGCTTCTCAAATTGTGGCTGCTCCACAACCTCCTAAAGTTGCTTCACCAATTGTGGCTCCTCCACAATTGTCTGAGACTTCTTCTGGCATTGAATGTTGAGAGGTAATGTGCTCTCCCTCTCAACCACCAAGTCTCCAACATTTGCCTTGCTCCTCAAGGCTTTGCATGCATCTTGAACCTCGAGAGCATACAAGTTCTTAACTCATGAACCAATCTGCTTCACCTGTCTCATGGTGAGGTGTCTAAGGAAAACCTTTCCCTTACTGAAGACAAAATCGTAGCCTTTATCCTCCAGCATCGTGATCAATACCAAGTTCTTCTTCAATCCAGACACATACTTCACATCTGTCAAGGTAATGAGAGCTCCATGCTCCCTCTAAAAAGCAACTGTGCCCACTCCTGAAACACTAGACTTTTCATCATTACCCATCTCTATGTGCATCTGGAGGTCTTTCTCCTCCAAGGTACTGAACAAACTCTTATTGCCAGTCATGTGGAATGAGGCTCCACTTTCAAGAAACCAGCCACAACCCTTCATCAATGAAACCATGCATGCGATGTGGGTAAAATCTAATTCGAACTGAGAGGTTAGAGCCTCACCTTCAGATCCTTCTAAGGATCCTTTCTTGGATTTCTTCAATGGAAAATTAGTTGTATAATGGCCCACCTCATGACAATCAAAGCATCTCACTTCAGATTTGTCAATCTTCTTCCCACCATGGGAAGAACTCGATTTGGAATGAGAATCCTTCTCCTTCCCTTTCCTTGTCTTACTGGCTAAGGCTAGATTTTCTTCATCCTCCTTGGATGAAGAACCATCTCTGGTGCTTCTCCTGATCTCCTCCTGCATCAGATCCGACCAGAGTCATTCCCAATTTGGAAATTTCTCTCTTCCATTCACTGAGTCTTGGTAGTTATGCCAACTCTTAGGAAGACCGAGGAGAGCAAGACTCACCATGTCATCATTGGTTGTCATGATTCCTACACTTCCAAGCTCATCTCTGCAGGTGGTGAGCTTGTTCATATATGTAGATATCGTGTCGCCCTTTTCACACTTGATTTTTCGAAGCTTGTCCTTTAGTGCCAGCTTCCTCTAATCGTTGTTGTTCTGATATAGATCCTTCAATGTCTTCCACATTGAAAAATTTGTCTCCTTCCCATGGAGACTCGAGACAATATGGTCTAGAACTCCCTCCAGAAGAATCATCCTCGCTCTCGCCACACATTTCTTCCATTCCGCCAATTCTTAGGCATTAGCTGCTAATGGCTTGGGGACTTCTTGATCAATGAAGTCCTTCAAACCGTTGTCCTCTAATACCGCTTCCATGCAATCCTTCCAGGCTATGTAATTTGAGCTGCCATCCAGGGCATACTTGAGTCTCAAGCCATTGAATGCCATTGGTGAACTTTGAGATGTGATAAGAAATCGATTTTGTACCTACAACCAAGAACTTCAAAACTTCAAACTTCTCCCTTCTTTGTATACGGTTCTCTACTTTTATCACTTTGCTATGATACCATGCAGAAATTATCACTGTAGATTAAACCGATTATGCAATGTACTAAAGCAAAATACTTAATCTGCTTCTACAATCAAACTTGCAGAAGCTTAATCGATTTTGAGCAAGATCAACCAGAACACATATAACAGAGAAGAAGATTCATTCACACATGAAACACAGAAGAATACTCTGGGGAAAGCCTTAGCTAAAAACCTCGCTATCTATATTATCATACAAGTGGAAATATCTCAGGATTACACAAAGCTTTAGCTCTCGAGCTATCCAGCTCCCATTACAATCCCTCACTGCTGCTCATAGATCAAATAGACAACACATATGCCTTCCTTCAGTCCTCCAAGCCTCCTATTTCCTTACGCAGTTTCTCCTAGGTCCTCCAACTGCCACCTGTGTAATTCTCACCTCACACACTGCTATGACCTCTGTAGTAACTACGCAATCCTGAAGGAATGAATTCCTTCTGCATGCAAGAGATTTTATTATAGGAAAAATTCTTGCAACTGATAGTACATTGTCCCTTCCTTTAATCTCAACTGGGTCTCTATCTGAACTGACATGCATGAGTTATTTATGAGAGAATATTCAATTATCTAGAGAACACTAGTTGCATGCATGCATGCATTAACTGACTGAACTCACAATTAGTTCCACAACCTGTTTGGAACTAATCTAACTAGACTTAACTCAGTTAACTGAGCTAACTAATTACAACTCAAATAGAACTCATCCTTATCTCCTTGATTAAGGGATAACTTCCTCAATCAAAGGGATAACTGTTGCATTTCTTCACAAAGACTTCATGTTTGATTTTCACCAATTAATTAACTCAAGATGAATTAATTAATTATTTTCAAATAGCTAGTGAGACTAAATTCGAATTTTAATTCTCAATTTTGATTCAAGGACAAATCAAAATTGGAATATATACTGAAATGCTATCTATAGCAATGTTATTTATAGCATTTCTATTTTTATCATTTCTTGATGATATTTTCAGCAGAGTTGGAGTATATCCTGAAATTCTATTTATAGCAATGCTATTTTTAGCATTTCTATTTTTATCATTTCTTGTTTCTATTTTCAACAACCTTACCATTGTTCAAATTATTTATTAAAGATGTTGAATTTTATTGGGATACTAATTATCAAACTAATTTATGAACACTTAAGGTAAAACTCTCAACAATACTAGTATTGAGAGTTCCAAATTGGACATTGGCATTTCATATATCAACATATGCATCTAATACTATAATAGGAACAGTCATAGTCCAAAAGGAGATAAATTATAGAAAGCAAGGAAAAATAGTATGAGAGGCAAAGAAATTTGGTAGAAAGGGCATTAAGACATAATCTCTATTCTTACATTATAACATTGCAAATATTCATCTTACTATAATACAAAAACATAATACAACTGTTAAACCACCTAAATTACTCTCACCTTGACACCTCACAAAGAGATAAGCTAGGATGAGACAAAATAGGATCTAGAAACACACTTAGGATAAAAACTATATCCCAAGATGTGAAATGCATAAAGGTGGTATACTAGGAATTCATGATTGTATATGAGAAAGAGGCAAATGCCCCCCCTCCCCCCACCCTTATTCATAAGTACGAGCGATAATATCGGAAATGCAACATAAACTGGTACTATCTCCAAGCCTTGATGCTGAAACCCTTGGCCTAAGCCTCAATGAAAAAATGACAAAAAAGGATGTCGAAACCTCTAATATGAAGAGAGTGAACCAAGAGAAGTGAATCAAATACAAGTCTAACACGTCCCTCAAAATGCTCGACACCTTAATCTAATGCCAAGTTGCAATGCAAAAGGATCCATCTATCCTTTGCTAGGTTGAATGACCATCCAAATGAACAAAAAATGTCCACTAATTTTCTCTCAACCAACATCCAATTATTATACCCCATGTATGATTCAACTACAAAATATTGGACCATAGTGTTAATGTCTAATAGTCACAGTGATCAAATGTACTCTTTTCATATTGTTGATAGAGTCTTAGGTCAAATTATTATATTTTTCAAAATAAAATTTGACACATCTCATGGTTATCAAATGGTCACAAGTCATGGTCTAGTTGTCATTGCTACTCCCTCCAGTGCATTCAAGGCCAAAAGCCATCATGATCATGTCATCATTCCCTACCCTAGGTCATCAAAAAAGTTAGTGGGTCATCATATAGGTCATGGTCTAGGATATATATTTGATGATAATCATATCAGTCATCAATATCAAACAAGGGAGTCATGTCATTCATTTTTTACATCATCACGGGAGTTAGCAAATTAGGGAATAAAATTTTCAAAAACAATCAAAGTAACATTTCCTTTTGAAGAAATAATGTTGCAGTCAAATCACATCACTAGACATTTTATAAAAAACACATGATTTCATTCAACCATCAATCCAAAATCGAGTTTCTAAGCTATAAAGGAGCACAAAAACTTTTTTTAACTTCATTTTATTCATCCAAAAGCTCCAAGGGCTCCTCTCTGCCATTGTGATACTTGCCACAACCATCAAAACTTTGAAATTCATCACCATTATTTGTTTTATCAGTATGCTGCGTTTCTGGAGGTTGTTGCACTTTTTATTTGGAGGTTAAAGGGAGAAAGAAAGGGTTCAATTCTCATCCCACGAGCTTCAAAGGATCTTTGAACAAGTTAGTAAAGGCTTCACCAACTCTCTAATGCAGTCTTTTCCCTCAGAAATTGATTAAGATCCCTCTCCTAGGGTTTTGTTGCACTTTTGTTGCGCTTTTCATTTCCATGTTCTTTGCCCCATTTGAAGAATAAATTCCCTAGTTTATCAGTCCACTTATCCTTTTATACCCTCATCAAACATTCCCCAATAATTTCCCACATCAAATTCCCTCATTCTACCATTTTTCTCAAAAACCCAAACTGTTGTTGCACTTTTGCTGCATTTCTGGGTAAGGACTGTGTTTCGTCCTTTTCACCCTTCTGCCCTCACTCATTTTAATAAATTCCATCACCAACCTCTTCTTAAATCTACCCCTACCCCCTATAATTTCCTTAAAAATTTTCCTATCCTCCTTCCCCTCCATTCCCTTTCCTCAAGTTGTTGTGATTTTAGCTCTATGTTGTTGCACCAACTTCAAGCTTGGATTTTGAACAAATGGGAAATTATTTTTGAAAATTGGCAGATTTTTTTGTTCATAACATACCCAAAAACAATAACCTCTCTCAATTTTTTAATATACTTTATTATCTGGGATACATGCCCAAAATACAAGTTGCTACAAGAGAGTCGTTGCGCTTTTGACTCTGTCTTTGGTCATCATTTTCAAAAGAGGTTTCTGACAAAATGAAGATGAATTTTGGAAAAACAAGGGAGGCTTTTAAGGACAGACTCAATCAAAATACCTCCTTTCATTTCTACACAGGTATCATAGATTTGGAGATATTAAACTTTCTTGGAGGCCTATTTCAGAAAATCAAATTCTCTAATTTTTCTTGGTTGTTTTAGTCATTCTTTTGTAGCACAGATTCCAGGAGCATGGGAACGATTTCAAAAATATGAGAGAGGTTTTTATCCAAAACAACCTTATCTACAAAAACCTCTCCCAGTTTTGTAAACATCATTACGGTTAAAGATATATGAGTTCATCTTTTACCCTTATGTTTTCGCTGCGCTTCTGGAGAATTTGTTGTGTTTTTGTGTGACCAATGTTTTTTTTACTACACGTAAAAGGTTAAAGTGAAACAAGGTTAATTTAAATGGTAAATTAGATGTTTTGATGGAATTTTAAATGTAAATATCCTATGTTTAAATTGAACATTGGATACTCTTTTAGAGATAGTATCAATTAGCTAAAAGGAGGAAATTTTGTTCTAACTCCTCCTAGGTCTTAGCAGAGATAGGATAGTTGCATGTACTTGCTTAGTTGACTTTTTGAAGATAGAATTCGACCTCCTTAGGAGGAATTCGACATCATCTCCTATATGAGTATGAAATGTAATGTAATCAAAGGTTGGATACTTGTAGCTAAGACTTGGAACTAGTGTACTTGACTATTGCAAAATATAAAAGACAGTTGCAGCGATTTTTATGGGATTCTTGTGTTGTGGTTATTGGCTCTATTTTTCCTGTATTTTCTTATATATTTTATGATTAGATATTTTTAGAAACTATCTATATTTATCCTTATGCTTTATCTTTTAAGAGTTGAAAGAGAAATCGTTGTTTAATGCTCTGTTTTTGTTTAAGAAAAGCATTTAAGTGTTTTTCTTCAAGACAAGTGAATCCATGCCTTTGCTCACTTAATTCCTTCTATATCTTCCTCACCACACTACTATGAAAAACCATTTTTAGTCACTTATTTCACCTACCTTGCCCCATATTATGTCTGCAACTGACCTTTAGGATTACTTGACCTAGTTTTGAGACCTAGTGCTCTTTATCCAGCAAACCCTAATCAAACCCTACTAAGCTGATACCTAGCCTAAAATCCTCATATTCTCCAGTCACTTCCATTTGTTGTGAGGTTCATTTAGAGATAGCCCTCTTTGATTTGGCAAGGCTAGCTTCCAAGTCCAAAGTTGGCCTGGGGTTACCTCCTTGGCTTCCTTTCTTAGCCTTGGGAAAACTAAGGAGTGCTAACACATAGTTCCTACAAAGTTTACTTGCCCATCTGGAAAAATTTTATTTCCATCTGGAAATTTCATTAGGTTGTTGAAACTTTTAATCTAACAAACATTTTAAATCAATTCAATTTCAATTTCATCACCAATTCCCCAATTTTTCAATTGAAAGGAGAGACCACAAGCCATATTTATTTGAGCATTAACCATATGCATTTCATTTTTGAACCCCCCTCCCCCCTTTTAATAAGTAGGATATTTTCACCATTGTACTCCCCCTTTCAAGTGCATGGGAGTACCATATTATTTTCACTGTTAACTACAATGTTTGTCTTCACTTGAGATTGAATTTTGTGGCAGAACTGATGTTTTCGCATAGTTTTTAATGACCACTCCCAAGGATCAATCCATTAATAATAAATCTTCAATCTTGTAGGTTTGTTTCTTTTGCAACATCTCCCTGACGAATGATTCTTCTTGTGAAAATGGTGACAAGAATGGAGATTGAAATAATGATCTTCCATGTGACCAATGTAATTGCAATGTTGACATTTATCTTTCTCCTCACTGTTGCTTGATGTTTCTTTATCCAAATAACCACCACTTACAAACTTGATTGGTTTTGAATAAATTGTAATATGCAAGTTGTTTTCATATTCGTAATATCCTAACCCATGTCAATTTTTTTTGTAATTAATTTCTTCCCAAGGCCTGATGATTGATTTGCAAAAAGAAGGTTGAACTTGATCATGTACAACTTCATCATCTTCTGCACTTGAATTTATAACACTAAGTGGTTTAGAATCATCATTGACGTCATCATTATCATCGTATTCCTCTTCTTTATCATATTCATGATCATCATCCTCCTCAAAAACAGGGTTGTTATGAACTATTACTAGTTCAAAATTCTTTCACTGAAGTTTATCTTGAAGAAACTGAATTTGATTTTGAAGAAGATCAACTTGAACTTGCTTTACTTGAAGACACTTTACCACTGACTAGAGAGTATTTTTGTGCATAACAATTTTGTTGTTTTCAACATTGATTATCAAAGTATTCAATAACTCCAACAACTCAATACTTCACTCCATTTGTACTCACTCGCTTGAACTCTTGAACCAAATCACTTGCATTTCACACTTGCTTGATTTTGCTTCAACATGATGGGGGTGTCAGATACCACTGACAATGCATCGAAAATAGTGATTTTTACAATGATGTGAGCTTAGAAACTTGTCAAACTTTGACTTTCAAAGACTCGGAAAGGTGTTGGGTTCAAATGAAGGTGCACTTGATATTTCCATCTCAACTTGATTTTGACACTGACACTTACAAAAAAACTATTGTTAGTAAAATTCAACATGATTACATGTTAAATTATGAAAAAATTGTTTATCAGTTACATATGACTTGTTGAATGCTTCTCAATGCATTGAATTCATAAGCCTTGATTTCTTCCCTTCTAAAGTGGTTAACAACTTTGATGTTTTATTATTGTAGATAATATTGTAGTTGTATGATGTGTGTGTGCTTGATTATGTTTGAACACTTGATTATGGTCTTTGTAGCTACTCAATTGCAAGTTCTTTTATTGCTTTTGTTTGAATAACATTAATTGTGTGGCTTGATTGCATGTACTTGATTTGCATGTATATATGCTTTCCTTGTTTTTTGTATTAAATGATCAATGTTGAATATGCCAAAACTAGAAATAAAACAATATGAGCCTCCATGAAAGATTCACCATCACACACTAGTCAAAGTGTTCCCAAGATCCTCTTATTCAAATTTCAAGGGGATATTGGACACATTCACCACCAAAAAAATGATTTTTTTATTATACAGATACAATGACTCAATATTTCTTCTAGACTCACTTTAGATTTTGCTACAACAGGCTTCATTAAACTTCTCATACCACTTTTGGTGAAAAATAAATTTTGCCTATCCCAAAAAATGTCCTGTCCAAGACTTCAAATTCTAATTGGACATTTAATCCCTCTTTGCCAATATTAAAATTCGTCAACAAGTATGTGCTCACAAAACAATATTTGTTCCAAAATTGTACTTCGTTTTTCAGATCCCTGTCTTTTAAATCGAATCTTACTGTGTGTTCTTAAAACATTTCCAAACAACTTTATGGTGTTGGAAAATATTTTAAAAATATGTCTACACGTTTTGTCTTAGATATAACATCCAATGAATTCACAAATATTGAAAATGCATTCTACAGGAAATCGATTTGTTCACTACCGAAACTTCTTATAGGAAGGTTACCGAAATTTCCAATAAATAGCAATTTAAGTTGTTTCTCCTCCACATAGGCTCTACTCCAAGAATTTATCTTTCTTGCAACTTTGCTCCACAACTTTGGCTTACAATTTTCTTTTAACACAACTACCAGACAATTCCACTTAACGATTTTCCACATAGGCTCTACTCCAAGAATTTATCTTTCTTGCAACTTTGCTCCACAACTTTGGCTTACAATTTCCTTTTAACACAACTACCAGACAATTCCACTTAACGATTTTAATTGGAAGCACACTTTGGGCAAAAATTATGCCTTACAGCTACATCTCTATGTCTTATAGTAGCCACACTAGATCCTCATTACAAATAATATCCAATAAAACACAAGTTGATTTTGTTATATCATAACAACTAGCTCGAATTGCAATATTAACTAGTCAAACAACAAGAATAGAAGAAATTGAACCGACAATAGTAGTTTCCATTAGGTCTTCCTAATCATAAAAATTAGTACATGGGAAGTTGTGCAGCCGCTGGCCCTGTTTCTACGCAGATTTAATTGAAATCTCACGTAGAGGAGGGATATTATGGTATTGCAATATTTTTGGTAAATGGGAACTCCCTTTTCTAAATCAAACAACTCGATCTCATTCATGGTGGCAGTGATCAAAACAACAATTATAAAAAGCACAGAGTTTCCTTTCCTCCATAAACGAATCACTCATGCACACAACTTTCACCTGAATTTCCTACTTTTATCCTTGTTCTAGCTTTGTGTTTTCCCTTATAAATGCCTTTACCTAATAAATGATTTGGGCATAACTTTTTTTCAAATATGATTTTCCATTGCATGTTTATGATCACTTATTTACTGCTACATAAATTCACCATGTAATAGCCCTAGTGAAAATTCCATGTAATAAAAGTTAGTAAAGGCAAAAATAATAACCACGGTTGATGGGACACTTATTCCAAGCTGAATGTTGGGCAATATGTCCTAGGGGATGTTCATTTGATTGTTTATGGCTAAGAAAATTTGCAAAGGCAATGGTTAAGGCTTTGGAAAGGCAAAATGGCATTTTTGGCACATTTATTTATGAAAATAATGGAAAATGGGAGAAAAGTGAGGTGAAAGGTTACAGGTTGCATGTGAGGAGAAAATGAAGGAAAATAATGGAAAATAAAGAAAATAGAGGCCTAATTGATAAAAAGGCTTCTGAGGATTAGTTGGTAACATTTTTTCAGTTGAGTTTTGAAACTCTCTCATTGTTCTCTCTCTCTCTCTCGCTCACTCTTTGACACTTAGAGTTTTCTTGGGGCAATTTTGGCATTGGAGCAAGAATGGCAAAGAAGTCAAGAGGAAGCAAAGATCAAGCAAAGAAAGGCAGGATCAAGTAGCTACAACAGGATTCATTGCAGGTATCAATTTGCATGTGTATTTTCCTTGCTAGATTTGGCATGCATGATATTGCATGTGGCTATTTTCTATCATGGCATGGGTTTTTCCATGTGTAACAGTGTTTTCAGCCTAGCCTTTCCATTTCTGGATAGTCATAGTGTGATAGGGTTCTCATGTTTTGGTTGAGTTGGATTGCTGGATGGATTTGAAGCTAAGTGGGGTGGATCTCCGAATGATAGAGCACATGGCCTAGTGGTCCCTGAACTAGTTTGTGGATCACAATAAATCCACTGGCCTAGTGACACCTGAATCGGACTATAGGTTGCGGTAAACCTAGGATTGTGTTGGCTCGGCGGGCCTAGGAATCCTTTCTGGTGAATGGCATGATATATGATAAATCCAAGAGGTGGTTTTCTCTTTGTTGGGCCTAGTAATCTCAGGTTTGGGATATGTAGTAAATCTTAGAGAGTGGGTCTCAGTTTAGGGTATAGTGATCCAGGTTTGAATTGTGGTAAATCCTGAGAGACTAGGGGACAGGAAAATTCATCACAGTGTTGGTGGAGAAGTCCGGTGACATCCATGTTTTTTGGCCTAGTGATCGGGTGGAGATCACGATAAAGCCTATTATGATGTGCTCATTGTGTTTGCCTAGTGATCCGAGAAGGATTATGGTAAATCTTGGTTTCTATTGATGAGGGTGAGGTGGTTTAGCCTCGGTATACCCTGGTTGGTTCTTTTGGTTTGAGTCCCACATTCATGCTTGGAATATGGCACAGGGGTGAATGGCTGAAGAGAGATTTGGCTTAGCCATTCTATGGTCAGGTGGAATGTGATAGTCCCATCTCCGGTTGGTTTATTGCATTCATTAATGAGAAATTCATTCCATTGATTCTCATGTGTAAATGTACTGATGTATATGTGAATTTTATGTTTGATATGCTTATGATATTTTTGTCCCTATTATGCTAGTTATATGTATGTTTTATGAAGTAACTATGTATGGCTCTTAACATGTTTTTACTTCTAAATGAATGGATAATGTATCTATGGCCTAATAGATGATAATGCAGCAAATGACATGAGGGAACAATGGTTCATAGTGATTCTCATATAAGTATGAGATCCCTACACTTAATTCTATTGTTTACACCTGTAGGTTACATGTTGATGATATGTTTGACAAAATGCCAGGCATGGCTAGTAGGGTTCTGATTAAGGTCTTATTCAACTTATTTCTTTTGCATAATTGTTTCCTTGTTCTTTTATTGTTCCTGAGTTATCATTCCATTTTGGGCAGTGACCTGGGTTCTGAGCATGAAAAAGTGGCTCAAATCCTAGATTCGTTAGCATAGTACTAACAAAATTAGTCTCTGGTCGCTGGCATGCAAGCCTGTGAGAGTGACTTTGGGTTTTTGGACGCTCTCTTGTCTATAGCATGGGAGCGAACGAGGCCTAAGATGTCCAAAACATCAGTGGGACCCAGGAACAGGATGTCTGAGTGGCTGATATGTCTCATGAGGGTTGTGTTGTTGATGTGGATAGGTTGGTTGATGTGTTCCATCAATTCCACTTCCTTAAGGTCACATAGGAGGCCAAATCTAATCATAGTAGCCTCTCGTCGCATGTTTACCTGGTTGGCATGGTTACTTGGGTAGATGTGAGAAGAGAGTGTTACACACCACTTCTTTAATTAAACCAATTATTATTTATAGGTTGTGGTTTTCCAATATAGTATCAACACATTCATGTTTGGTCTGATTTGGCACTTATTCAAACCCTCTCACCAAGAATTTCATGAGCGTTATTTCTCCTCTCCAATTGCAATTCTAGTCTCTATAATCACAGATTTTCTTTGTAATGTTGGCTCCAAAAATTCCATTGAATACTATGTTGATATACAAATTCACTTCCATATTTTAACAATCCCTCCATTGGTCAATTAGAAGTCATAACTTCTTAGAGGATTCTATATCCATCACATAGCTAAGGCTATTTTGGAATGAAAGCTTCATCTCAGTGACTTCATAAAACAAATTCTTAATGAAAATAAAGAATGAAGCCACTATAATAATGACCAAAAAACAACACTACATCCTGATCCATTTAATTCCAATTATTAGATTTCTATAACAGTGATGGCCACAGATATGAGTCAAATCTAAGCTAGCAATACTAAAGCATTTCTTTTGCGATTGTGGCCATATATTGTGGAATCATGCAAAAATCAATAAATAATGGTATTGAATGATGAACCTAACATCAATTTTTCTCTCTCATGGATGACCGACGCAAATTCCATCTATGAGTGTACTTACAGGTTTGCATTTCTACACACATATATTCTCTTTAATATGGCTCACAGATTTCCTCCAACACACATGTCACAACTTGCCCTATTATGCTGGCCAATATGGCTCTTCACGCACAGGTCTTCCACTTTACGCATGTCCAACACTAGCTCTGATACCAATTGAGAAATTATAGAAAGCAAGAAAAAATAATATGAGAGGCAAATATATTTAGTGGAAAAGGCCTCAAGCCATAATCTCTATTCTCACATTATCACATTGTATATTCATCTTCCAATGATACAAATCTATAATACAATTGTGAAACCACCTCAATTGCTCTCATCTTGACACCTCACAAAGAGATCAGGTGTGATGAGACAAAATAAGATCTAGAAATACACTTAGGATTAAAACTATATCCCAAGATGTGAAATACATAAAGGTAGTATATTAGAACTTCATGATTGTATATGAGAAAGAGGCTAAAAATGGAAATCTTCGAACCTATGTTATCTATTTGTCAGTAAAAATTTAACTCATATTGAACTCCATTATATTATCATGGAAAAGAAGATGTTAGTAGTTATTCATGTTGCCAACCAATTTAGCCACTATATCATTGGTTACAATGTCATTTTCCATATGGAGCATTATGTCATTAGATATTTAATGAATATATCTATTACTAATGGTAGAGTCACAAGATGGTTATTATTGTTATAGGAATTTAATATTGTTGTCATAGATGAACCTGGAAAGGAAAATGAGGTGATAAACTTCGTTTCTCACATTAATAACTCTCATGAGAATGTTCCAGTAGTAGATTATTTCCCAGATAAGAACTTATTTGCTATATCTATTATAACTCCATGGTTTGTAGATATAGCTAACTATTTGCCTATAGGGAAGTTACTATAGCGTTTTTCACCTTGAGAGCAAAAGAAACTTATTAAATAAAGTTCTAGATATTCATAGATCAAAGGAGACCTTTTCTATACATAAGTGGATTTTATAATACATAGATTTGTTAGAGAAGGTCAATTCTTTGACATTTTAAAATCATGTCGTGATGAACCATGTGGTCATAATTTTTCAAATTAAAAAACTACTCACAAAAAATTACACCTCAAATACTCTTGACCAACTCTCTTTAGAGATGCCAAAATGTATGTGAGAAGTCGTGATAATTGTTAATGAATTGGTTGACCAATAGCAACAGATGAAATGCCCCTTCAGCCACAAGTTCTTGTGGATCCATTTGAGAAATGGTCCTTGGATTTTATAGGACCTATATATCCTTCATCTAAAGGAAAGAAATATGTATTAGTTTGCACTGTTTATGATCCAAAGCCGATGGAAGTTAAAGCCTTTACACAAGAAATAGAACAAGTAGTAGTAATTTCCTATTTGAAGACATTTTTGTCAGATTTGGAGTCTGAAAGGAAATTATTATTGACCAAGGAGCACAGTTTACTTCAAACATTTTGAGAGGAGTTACTGAAAAATAGAAAATTAAACATCATAAGTCTTCTCCTTATGTAAGCCAATGGTCAAGTGGAGTCTACAAACAAAGTCTTGAAAGAAATAATGACCGATATAATCCAACTTCATTCAAAGGATTGGGCATATTAATTTCTAGAAGCTTTGTGGGCCAACATCAAAACATCAGAAAATACTACCCATTTCACCCCTTATGAACTAGTCTATGGTAAGCAAGTCCACTTTCAGAATTGTTGTTGAATTAGAAATGGGCTTTGTTGAAGCTCAAAAGAAAAAAATTGTATAACTAAATGAGTTAAATGACATTAGATAATATGCTTTCCAACAAACTATTTCGATTCAACAACAAAGAATGAAGTGGCGTGACAAGTTCATTAAGAGAAAGCAGTTCAAAGTTGGTGATTGGGATTTTCTTTTTGATACAAAATTTAAGGACTTCAAGGGTACATTCACCACTCAATGGCTTGACCTTTATGAGATTCATTAAGTGTTTCATAATGGTACTATAAAGATAAAAACAATTGATGAGGAAGGAGTTTCGTTTGTGGTAAATGGTCAAAGGATGCAACACTACAATATGCCAATAAATCAAAATGACTTCATTTCCCTACTATTTCAGCAGGCAAAGATGCAAGTTGTGGGTGAAGTGATGCCTTCCCGCCTTTCCCAATGCAACTATAAGTGACAAGACTTGGCGCCTTTAATATGTCAGCTGTTTGACTTTAATGCTGGGTACGTTCTCCTGATATTTTCTTGGGGTATTTACTGGTAACGTCGGTTAGGGTCCTCCACCTGCCGGTTTCCCTTATATGGTCGTTGGCTTTTGTCAACCCTAAACCCGCTCGATTGCCATTTTCACTTTTTCACTGTGCCAAACTTTACCTCTGCTCTATGGGAGTTTTCGCTCCTCCACCGTTCTGGTTTCAACACTGATACTATGGATATTTTCAGTCCTCCGCTGCTCTAGAGGTAGGGTTACAACGAACTGTAAAGGCACCCTCCGCTCTGCACAGTGATAATCTTTTGGCTTACTGTTTGTTAGGTAGATTCTGTCATTTAAATGTTGTTTCTGGTTGATTCATTGGTGAGTTGGTCTCGTGACAGGGTTTCCGCCAAGCTATCGCGCTTCAGCTCTGCTGCCAAGGTAAACTCTGGTTCTCTGCTAAACTTATTTGCCACTTGTTCTTCCGACCCTAACGCCCTCGCTCCTTGTCTTCAGGGGTGTAGTGGTCGCTTTGTTTTACGATGCTGCCTCCTCAATCCCAGGTGAGGTTCTGCGTTCAGAACTCGTTCGTTGGTTGTTTTTAATGGCTATTCGGTGACTGTAAATAGTATTAATCTGTTCTCACTCCATTTGCAGGTTGCTCGAGGTAGCTGGTCTCCGTGGCTCGACGCTCTCTACGGTCTCTGGCAATTGTCCGAACCCTCCCAGTCCTTTTCTACGGGTAGGGTCTTTCCATATCGGCTTAACTGTAATTTGTAGAGGTTCTGAGACTTCGTTTTGTTATTAGTTTGTCACCTGAGTGGTGAAATAGGTGGTGCTCTTGACTGTGTAACTCTCCTGTAATCCTGTACGTTGGTCCTTCGTTATCGAAGTCCTCGTTCTGTAATACTGATACTTGGTTGTTTGAAACCCATGTTCTGTAAGATGGGTATTTGCTTATTTCGAACCCTCGTCCTGTAATGTTGATGCTTGATTATTTAAAACCCTCGGGTTGTTTGAAACCCTTGTTCACACCGATTCTGTTCGGTGATTCCTCGTTGTAGTAACTACTTTTACTCTGTCTGGTTGTATCGTTCTCTTGCTCGAAAATTCTGTTTCGAGGCTCTGTTTCGAATGAGCTTTTGTTTTGAAGGAGCGTGAGACGCTCTGGACTGTGGTATACTTTGTTTATAACAGTTAATGAAATGATACGATTTTATTTTGGGTTCATTCCGGCATTTGCTTTTATCATAAATAATGTGAGGGTTTGTATGGATTACCTGATGGGTTGCCTCCATTCACAATTACTCGTTCTCCTTTGTCTGGAAGTGATATTTATGGCAGCGCCCTGCTCTTCCTGTGAATACTTGCTGTCTTGTTATTTCAACGTAAATTAGCTACACAGAACATATATATTGATGCATGAAATTAATCTGTACAGTGGTGATTCAATAGTTAAATAAAAAAAAAAAAAATCGAAATGACTATATGTTTCTTTTCTCTGTCTGAGGAATGCTTTACATTGTTTCTCTTTTTCCTTTTAATCCCTCGAAGGCACAACTGTTCTGTTGTTCAGGTAGAACTGCCCCAACAGAATTGGGTAACTGTCCACCAGTTTCTTTTACAAGGCTGTTGGTTACCATTAACTGTTCCTAACTAACACAATTCATAAAAAATGCTAATTTACTGTTAACCTATTTTACTGTTGCTAATTCCTAATTAAAAAGAAACAGTTCACCATTGTAATTGTCATGGTCCTAACGACCTTCTGAAAAATAAAGCGAATAATAAAAGAAAAGTAAAATAACTGACAAGTCTAACACCTGTCCAGCTATGCATGTATGATTGTTTGTTTTTGTCTCTCCATGAGACCGTCAACCACCTTCTGTCTCCTCGGAGCTGGATGCTCCTGCATCAGGCTCCCGGGGTGGCAAAAAGTCATGGCTCCGTTCCATGAGGTCGTCGACAGAATAGCCTGCTTTCTGTATCTGTGTTGCGTTAAGCCACGAACTGTCCGCTATCGGAGGGTTCTTCCATTTGACCAAATACCACAAATACTCCTTCCTGCGTGTGCGCTTAGCTACCTGTGTGTCCAAAATCCCTTCGATCTCAACGGGTGGTGCCATCGGCATCTATCTCGTCCATGAATCTCCTTCACAATTGGTGTCCCGCGGTGGCTTTGCTACTGTATTATCTGTTGAATCAGTGACATAAGGAAACAGATCTGCCATGTTAAAAATAGGGGAAATATCGATCCCTAGTGGCAACTGTAGTTCATAGGCGTTTGCAGAAAATTTGCGAATGATATTACAGGGCCCGATTTTCTTAAATTTTAGCTTGCTGTACTCTCGTTTTGGAAACCGTTCCTTACTTAAGTACGCAAGGACTTCATCTCCTACGTTGAACTGAACTTCCCGACGCTTTGTATCAGCTCGCTGTTTATACCTCTGACTGTTGTCCTGTAATTTCAGTTTGACCTGTTCATGCAAGTTACTCATTGCTTGGGCGAAATCTTCCCCATCAGCGCTTCGTTTCTCAAGTTTCCCCAAATCTCGTAATTCATGCACTCCTCGCGGATGCATGCCGTACAAAATCTGGAACGGACTGTATCCTGTGCTGCGATTAGGGGAATCGTTGTATGCGAATTCCGCCTGAGCAAGTACACGGTCCCAAGTCCGGGAGTTTTCACCTGTTAAACTTCGAATAAGTTTCCCAGACTTCGGTTTACTACCTCCGTCTGACCATCCGTCTACGGATGATAAGTGGAGCTGAACTGTAACTGGGTATTCAACTTTTTCCACAGAGTTCTCCAAAAATGACCGGTGAACTTTACATCTCTGTTAGAGATAATGGATCTTGGAAGTCCATGCAACCGCACGATCTCAGTAAAGAAAAGATGTGCTATATAAGTAGCATCGCTGGTTTTCTTGCATGGTACAAAGTGTGCCATTTTTGAAAATCGGTCTACCACAACCATTACTGAATCAAAACCTCATTGTGTCTTCGGCAAACCCAGTACAAAATCCATACTAACTGAATCCCATGGTCAGCTAGGGATAGGTAATGGCATATAAAGTCCAGTGTTCTGACTGTGACCCTTTGCCAGTTGACAAATTTTACATCTACTCACGTACCTCTGCACATCCCGCTGCAACTTTGGCCAGAAATAAAAATGATGTACATGAGCAATCGTTTTGTCAATACCGAAATGTCCAGCCAGACCCACACTATGTTTTTCCTGTATAATGTTTTCCCGCATAGAACAGTTGGGAATACACAACTGTCCTCCCTTAAACAGCAATCCTTCTTGTAGATTATAGTCTAACCACATGCTGTTATTTCGTAACAGCGGGTTTTGGCAAGCCTCATAGACCTCCTTAAACTCAGTATCGGTCGGATACAGTTCTTTTAAATGCTCAAAGCCTAAAATCTGCATCGTGCTCTCCTGTAGAAGCAATGTTCTTCTACTCAGTGCATCTGCCACCTTATTTGATTGCCCACTAATGTGTTTTAGTACAAATGTAAAACTTTGTAAGTACTCAACCCAAGCTGCATGCTTATGGTTCAATTTATGCTGCTGCATAATGCACTGGAATGCAGAGTTATCAGAGAACAAAACAAACTCGTTACCTAACAGATAATGTCGCCAATGTTTCAAAGCTTGCACAATGGCGTAAAACTCCTTGTCGTAGGTTGAGTATTTTGTCTGCTCTCATATAGCTTTTCACTGAAATAAGCAACCGGTATGTCCTCCTGACTAAGGACTGCCCCAATGGCCGTACCACTGGCATCGCAACGAACTTGAAAAAGTTTGTTGAAATCATGTAATCTTAATATTGGTCTTTCAGTAATCTTCTTTTTCAAACTTTGAAAACTATTTTCTGCTGCTTCAGTCCAGTGAAATGGCTGACTCATCTTCTTGATCGTATCCAACATTGGTGCGCAAATCTCGCTGAAATTCCTAATAAACTTCCTGTAAAAATTGGCTAGTCCGTGGAAACTTCGGACTTCAAATAAACGTCTCGGAGAAGGCCAGCTAACTATAGTTGTCACCTTTTCTGGGTCCATTTTTAGTTCATTTTCTGCAATGACAAAGCCCAGATACACTAATTCTCGCTGAAAAAAGGTACACTTCTTCAGGTTAATTAGCAGCTTGTTCTGCTGCAACTTCCTCAATACACTCTGCAAATGTCTGAAATGTTCCTCTTTAGTCTTGCTAAAAATCAAAATATCGTCCAGGTAAACTATTACGAACTTACCATTAAATTCCTTCAGCACTTCATTCATCAGGCGCATGAACGTGTTGGGAGCGTTGCTCAAACCAAATGGCATCACCAGCCACTCATATAAGCCTTCGTTCGTCTTGAAAGTTGTTTTCCATTCATCTCCTTCTCGAATTCGGATCTGGTGATATCCACTTTTCAAGTCAATCTTCGAAAAATAAGCCGCCCCACTCAAACAATCCATCATATCGTCCATTCTTGGTAAGGGAAACCTGTACCTAACAGTAATTTTGTTAATAGCCCTGGAATCTGTACACATTCTCCACTCTCCTCCTTTCTTTGGAGCCAAGACAGTTGGTACTGCACATGGGCTCATGCTTTCTCAAATCAAACCTTTGTCCAACAACTCCTGGACCTGTTTCCTGATTTCTTCATGGTCTTTAGGACTCATGCGATAAGCTGCTTTATTTGGCAGGCTTGCTCCTAGTATAAAGTCAATACAGTGACTAATACCTCTCCTTGGTGGCAATTCATCTAGAAGATCATCTACCACAATGTCTCCAAAGTCCTGCAGCAACTTCTGAACTTCTTCAGGCAAATCTGAAATCTGTGTATGAAGTACCACTGCCTTTGGTCTCCTTATGACAGCAAAATTTATTTCGCTGTCCTCAATCTGTTTTATAAACTCCTTTCCGCCTAACAGTAGTGCTTTCACCCCACTAGCTTCTGTTGTATTTTCCACCTTGATGGGTACAAGCGTATGCTTGATCCCGTCTTTAACAAACTTATAGCAGTTGGTTTTTCTGTCATGAACTGCACTTCTATCAAACTGCCAAGGTCATCCCAACAATAAGTGACAGACATCCATTGGCATGACATCGCAAAGGATCTTGTCCTTATACTTACCGATCTGAAACTCCACCTCACATTGTTCGTCAACTAACAGTTGATGCCCTTTTTGCAGCCACGACACTTTGTAGGGAGTAGGATGCTTTAGTTTCTTTAATCCCAGCTTTTCTACCATCTCCACAGCTACTAAATTTTTGGTACTCCCACTGTCAATGATCAATTTACAGCACTTACCCTGTGACTTGCAGACAGTGCGAAACAAAGCCTTTCGCTGATCCGGTTCTGCAACCTCTTTTGTTGGTTTAACAACACTTTATTCAACACCAAAGCTTCACCTGTCTCTGGTGTGTTTTCTGCTTCTTGAGATGTCTCCTCAACATCCTCTCGCTGAGCAACATAAGTTCCTCTCCCACCTGCTGGTTCACCTTCAGGACAGTCATATGACTTGTGTCCCAATTTGTGACAATGATAGCACTCGACAGTTCCCCTGCCTCGACCAAATCCTCGCCCTCGCTGAGCTGGTCGTCCTTCCCTAGTGCTATTGTCCTTCTCTGTTGTGCCAGAAGATTTGGAACTGCTGCCCTCCTCATTTGAACCTGTACTTCTACCTCTGCCAAAAACCTTGCCTTTTCCCCTGCCAGATCCACCTCCTCTGTTGGCGTTCTGCTTCCGGTTAATTTTCTCCTCTGCCTTCAGTGAAAATTGATAGGCTTCATCCAACGTTTGAGGTGAGAGGATACCGATTTCATCCAGAATCTCCCCCCTCAAGCCATTCACAAATCTGGCTATTTTTTCTAGGGTATCTTCCACATACCCTGCTCGTAAATTTAACTTATAAAATTCCTCTGTAAATTCCCTAACAGTCATTCCTCTTTGCTTCAAGTTCTGTACCTGTCTGTACAACATGATCTGGTAATCTTTTGGCAGGAACTTTTCTTTCAGTTTTTCCTCCATTCTGGCCCACTTCTTTATAGGCTATTTGTGTAGCCTCTTCCTCTTTGCCTGAATGCTATCCCACCACAAGGACACATGTCCTTTCAGTTTGGTGGCGGCGAACTTCACTTGTTTGTCCTCACTGGTTTCCTCAAACTCAAAATATTTATTTACTTCACTCAGCCAATCTAGTAACACATCTGCAGACAAACTCCCATCATAAGTGGGTAACTCATGCCTTGGCTTATGACTGGACAGCAAAACTGACTTCAACAATCGAAGTTCCGGTGTCACCCCTTCAAACTCGTCCTCTGGTTCAGCTACGTCTTCATCACTATCATATGTTGGGTCTCTCCTTCCCCTAGCCTCCACCACTGTCAATCTTTCATGCAAAACACGAATCTCCTCTCGAAGTCCCTCATCTGCTATCCTACGGAATACTCATCCTCGTCCTCTTCCTCTTCCTCTTCCTTCAGCTTCCACTTGTTCCATTTGTTCCAATTTAAGAAACTAGCTCTGATACCACTTTTCATGGCCTCCCGTCATTCCCAATGCGACCACAAGTGACAAGACTTGGCACTTTAAATATATTAGCTGTTGACTTTAATGCTGGGTACGTTTAACTGATATTTTATTGGGATGTTTACTGGTAGTGCCGGTTAGGGTTTCCACTTGCCATTTCCTCTCGCACGGTCACTTACCTTTTGTCAACCCTGTCCCGCTTGTTAACACTCAGGTTGTCCCTTGGCTCCTTAAGGGATATGGCCGAGGTAACCACAGACCAAGATTTGGACTGCCGGTCCTAGCCTACCAGTAGTCAGAGAGGGCTCTCTCTTCGGGATTTAGCTTTGTTTAGGAAATGATTTCAGGCTAGTTATTATGCACATGGTTTTTTGTTTGAGTATGGCGGGATGAATGATCTATTCAGGCAGCGTTGGCATGCGAAACGCAAGAGGTTTAGAACATTGGGCATGGAGTCAAGGATGTGGACTGAAGGATGTGTTTTCTTTGGTAAAGAAGGGACTACAGAGCAGGATAGCTGCACAAGGAATAATATCAGGTTTGAATGAGGATGAAACGGATGTCAGGGAATGAAAGACAGCTAAGTAATTTTCATTCATGCTAGGGAACGTGAATGAATATCCTATAGGAGAAATTAAGAAATTCCTACAACAATATTCATATACAGAGGAAACTAGTGCAAATATGAGCCTAAGAGGAATTCATATTTATAGGCTAATTTAGAAAGAAAACATAGAGAAAAAGTAGGAATTGAGGGCAGAGCACAGCTAAGTGACATCTGAACTATTCTTTCTTCCTGCAAGTTTAGATCATGACACAGATACGATATAGAAAACATAGCAACTGTAGAAAGAGATGATGAAAGCTTATTAGTCCATGAGGAAACACGAGAATTCTGTAATCTTGTTCTTCAGCCATCAAATACACATTCAGACAGTCCAAACACACATGTTCCAGCAAGCTCTGTTTATTAAATCTCTCAGAGTGTACACAGCAAGTCTCAAAATCAGATTATCGATCAAACACCTCTCACCCTTTGAACAACGAACAACGTTGTTTAAATAGGCAAAATATCTATTACAAGCAGATCTCAGATCGATCTGATGGAGTCACAACTTCTACCCTAATCTGTACATAAATAAATGCAAGAAAATATCTATCTAAGCGGGGCTGGAGGCAGCAGTATTAAAATGGAGTTTAAGTATGGGTCATTTCTTGTGATGCGCTGGCTATTTGGCCATAACTCTGTAATAACTGCCCAGGAATCCTTTGTCGGTATTGTTTAGGCGGTTCCATAAAATAATCTTCGCCTTTTCGATTGTGGTGGTGGCTATCCCTTCAGTTTTCAACTTACTGTGCGCTAACCATTTTTCCCAATCTGAAGCCAGAGCAGAATGTGCCAAACGTAATATCTCAATGGAAAAGCGACCAAATTGTTTCCTCTGCAGAGTGTAAAGCAAGCAATTGGGTTTCTATATGCATGAAGCTTCTTTCAGCTACAATGGAATCTTTACTAACTCTAGTCAAGGGGCTCTGACATTTTGAACAACCATTTCTACCTAGATCCTTTGATTTCATTTCATATGAATTCCCGCTAATATCACCTTCTTTATCAATTATCACAGGTTCAGGCTTCACTTGTTTCGCACCATCTTTCATTAACTCAGGCTTGGCAAGCCTCGCTTCTCTTTGGCCATTTTCCTTAACACGATGCATCAGAGCCTGAGCTTGTCGATCATCATCAGAATCAGAGTCTGAGTCATCATATCCTCCCATTCCACCATCTGTTTCTTCTACAACTGTGGTATATCCAATGAAGAAGACGCTTCCTATGGTGAAATTGTGTGAAAGCTTGAACGGTTTTTAGAAAACGATATCCAACTAAAACTAGCCGCATTTCCCATATGTAAGCGCACCAAGCACAACTTTCTTGTTATCAACATGAGCATTGACGAGAGCTCTCTCACTTTCCTCTGGAGTCATTTCCTTCATCTTCTTGTATCGATATACAACTCCCAAAATATTTAAGAGTTGATGCTTGTACTCATGGATACGTTTAACCTGTACGTCAAACATGGCATCTGGACTGATTATATATCCTGTTTTTTCTTTAATATATGAGACAAGCTTCATTTTGTTGGCCCTTTTTGCTGCCTGCCATTCTTCTTGTAGCTCTATATTATCAGCAAACTTTCGAAGCTCTGCTAAAAGTTCAGTCTTAAGAATCCAATCTTCTGTTCCAAGCCACTTAGTGATAACTTTACTCAATTCAGGGTTGCAAAATCAAATCCATCGCCTGGGAGTTACATTGTTGGTCTTATTTTGAATTTTCAGGCCACATCTCATAAAAATCACTGAAAACCTCTTTCATAATTTCACTGTGGATTTCAGCAACTCTATCAACAGAATGGCTAGAAATAACACATAAGTTAGCCCTGCGTACCAATTTAGCTGGTTTAACAACCACATCCTTAGATTTGCATTTAGATTTATTTTTGTCCTGTGACTTGAGCTCAGCTTTCAGTTCAGATTTCCCCATTATCAAGAGGCTTTCCTTTGCTTTTAATCCCCAATTTTTTCACTTCCTCCAAACTGTTCTGAAATAGATCCATCCTTGTTAGGCACTTGCAGCTTTTCATGAACATAATCACTAGCAGCTTTCATACTTGTACGATTCTCCTCTGAAGAACTTCTATCTGGGCTTTCAATACTTATTTGGCTACTCCCCCTCTTAACATTATTGACTACTCTAACGTCTTCGGGAGGTTGACTCAAAGAATCCATTGTTTCTAAAGTTGCTGCAACCTCATTGGTGATTAAGCTCTTGTTCCCTAATTCAAACGATTTTGTAAGCTCATCATTAATACCAGCAGGCTTTTTCATAATAGCAGGTGGTTTTGGAACTACATGTTTGGATTGTGAATCTCTGTCTCTCTGTAGCTTTCCCAATTTGCTATAAGGAGTCCCTATTTTGACTTTGTGATGGTTTTCGCTCATCCTCTTCTTGAACTAAGCTATCTTCAAATATACGTTTGCAGAATTGTACAATATCAAATCCATTCCAATCTAGATAACTTCGCATATTTCTAATTTATGGGCAGTTCTTTCTTGTCATTATCAAATGGCAAAACCAGGTTGAGAATAAGAGCCAACAAGCCACCCACAGAGAAACCATTGGTCAAATCAAAATAATGGCATCTCGAAAACCTTTGTATCTAGGACTCCATCTAGGATTTCACAGGCCACAGATTGCCTTGAAAGCGATAGTTGGACTGGCCAGATATATTCACCCATGATGGTACCAAATTCACACCAAGGCCAATGCCTAAAGCAATTATTACTATGAATCTATTCCTTCTTGTCAATCCTTCCATAAGGTTCAGAACATGGATTCCTGAGACCATCACACTTGTAAAAAGAAAGGTTGTCATCCCACCCAAAACACAGTTTGGTATTGAGAGAATAATTGTTGCAAACTTGGAGAAGATTCCCAATACCAATAGCCATATACAACATGCAAATCCTGCTCGGCGTGATGCACAGTGAGAAAGAGAGATAACTCCATTGTTCTGGGCATATGTGGTTACAGGTGTCATTGTTCCCAGTGCTGCTAGAAAAGTATTTAATCCATCGGCTAATATTGCACCTTTAATTGATTTCTCAAAGCTAGGCCTGAATGGTTCTAGGTGACTAGTTTCTACTGTTGCTGTCAGGCAAAAAGAAGTGGCAAAACTGCTGGAGCATAGAATTTAAGAGGAAACACATGCACCCAAAGGAAGCACACTTGACATCCACAACTAAATCTGAATTATCAGGCCTCTTTTGGCAAAGTAGAAATAGTAGACAAATGCTAATATGACTTTGGATGGTGCACAGTGGTGTCCTTGAGGTGATGTAAGAGGACATGCGTAGAGAAGTGGTTGGTAGTGGTTGGTCATCGACCAATCCTTGAGCTATAAAGTAATGTAACAATAAAAGATGATGAGGGGTCTCAATGTCCTCCAGGAAGTTGAGTTATCAAAGCCCCATGCCATTTCACAGTTCGCTCAGGTGCCATTATATCAGTCATAACAACATGTCCAT